>CAUZXS010003287.1:5000-58379 GCA_963585895.1 Sepioteuthis lessoniana | reverse complement strand
GATTTGCCCGAAAGTGAATGTAATAATGCAACTACACCCCCTAGTGCAAATGAGAAAAGATATCACTGTGTACTCACCTTTAACCAAACCTGAGAAGAAAGGGGAAATCAGCAGACTAATAAAATTTATCTATTGATACTTCAAATATTGCTAATGACCTATGTTACTTCTGTGCATATTAATGACAATTTCAGGGGAATTAGTGTGTATTGGAACACCTTAAGTTTTAAGAAACACCCTCCCATTCAAGTATTTCATTCCTACAATTTTGGTTAGAGATTAGTTGGAGGGTTACCTTAACTTTTTTTTAATTGCTTTGTGGACATGGCTGTCCAATATCGATATCACAAAATTTACTTTATAAAAATACTTAATAGTAAACAGGTCAACTCACTTGCATTTTTAAAAAAAATCATCACTGACTTGTTTCCCAAGTTTTTCTTCATTGGACAATAAGTCAATACAGCCTCACCTGAAAAGGAAAAAGATTGCATCTTAATGAAAACATGGTATATATATATATATATATATATATATATATATATATATATATATATATATAAAGGGTAGCTGAAAAATTCTAGGCCCAACTGAGATGAGAATGATTTAGAACTATGTAAATACTATTTGGCAGTTTTTTCTTCAACACTCAAAAGATTTTTTAAATTCTATACAGTGTGATATACACAGGTAGATCAATAATTTTATAGCCCGACACAGGTATTAGGTGATATTTGATCAGATTTATTATGGAATTTGTTTTTATCTCTGACATAATCAGATGACACATTCATACATGATAATGAATCTGATTATGATAATTATTGAAATTAGTTCTCCCCTGACAACTTGATAGGTTCCTGTTAGCAGCAGCAGCAGCAGCAGATTTGTCTTACCTACAAATACAAATGAACTCAACCTCTACATTGCTTCAATAGAAGAATGTTTTTACTCGTGTTGAAAACCCTTGTCAGTATAAACCAAAATCAATTAAACAGACTACAGTGAAAAAAAAAATGACTGACGAAAGAAAGGGAAAAAAAAAATTCCAAGTTACAAAGCTTTTTTTTTTCCAAGTGGATAAATGGGGTACTAATGAGACTCAAACTCATAGATAAAGGTTTACTAGTCTAGCATGCTAACCATTACATCACCCAAAATGGCCAAGGAGAACAATTTTCCGTCAATGTCTAATAGGTCTTGTTTTTTTATGACAAGGGTTTTTTGGCCAGTAAAAAAAAAAGTCCCCCTATCAGTGGAGAAATAGTTTACATTGAGCTCAGAGGTTGAGTTCATTTGTATTTGTAGATGAGACAAATATGCTGCTGCTAACAGGAACCTGCCAAATTGTAAGGGGAAAACTAATATCAACTAGAACGGATAGATAATAAATAGAACAACTATATCAATACCTTCAGCTTTAAGCCATAGGCCTTTGCAAAAACAAAATCTACCACAAACCAATGAAAAATAGTAGTCAGCGTTTGTAGTTTGGTTGTATTTTACTGCATATTAACCCTTGATCGTTATTTAATGCCAAATCCTCTTTATGCATATATATGATTTATAGAACAAAAACTTTGTAGGTAACATTATTTCTAAACAAACCATCCTTCATTTGTTTGCACACAGTTAAATGGTTTCAAGTATTGCTATGTAACATTAACAATTCAATATCAATCATTTATTTGCATACAGTTAAATGTTTAAACAGTTCTATTTGATCCATAGATGGGACCCTAACTTGTATCACCACTCCACGGACCTGGGAGTGATGTCTATGAAGAGGGTACTCTATGTTCCCTGAAGTGTCACCATCAAATGACAAATCCTGTTTTTATACATATATTAAATATATGTATGATTTGTAAACGTAAGTTAAATAGTTCCAAGTATTCCGATCTATCACTAACAATTCAATTAAACATCAGTCATTTGTTTGCACACAGTTTAAATGTCAAACAGTTCTATAGGACCCGAGAGTAATGGCAGTGAAGGAGTACTTTGCATTCTCTAATCACTGGAGCCTCACCATCAGATTATTTAATGTAATATCCAGGACATTCATTGGGTAGGGGAGGTTGGTCTTACCCACTCTGCAGAAATGCATTCAGTGTATTCTACAGTCCCTTTTTAGAGAAAAAGTGAGTAAAAGAGAATCATGGTGTGTGGACAATTGGATGAAAGTGATATTGAGTGATGAATCTAGAATCTCCATTGGCTAAAGTGCTGGTGCTGGAACTTTTTTCCAAAAGTGTACATAATAGCTCCAACGCATATGCTTTAAGGTTGCAGTCCACTCTAGACATTGAACCATTGGGACTCCTCGTCTATACTTTTTGTATTTTCTCATCACCAGGAATGACTGTGGAGAACGACTCAGTTGTAAGTTTTGTGAGAATGGCTATAGGAAAGTGGTACTGCTGGCCAAAAGTGTGATAGATTCCCATCTTTCATTAGATATAGTGCTAAATTTCACTGAAACTAATAGGCTACAAAAGAAACTCCTTATTTATGACAATAAATTTTTTAGAAAAATATTGGTTATGAAAATACTTCTTCTCTGAGCTATAGATATATAGTGTATTTGAGACCTCTGATGTATTTATTTACCCAACCCCTCCACCATTGGCAGGATGTGACACAAGGTCAGTTTTTAAGTGGGGTATTGCTGGTTTGAATACAGAGTTTTCCTTCCATAACTGTTTACTAAAAATTATTAACCATTACTTGAAACTAATACCGGTTCATTGGCCTAGTGGGTAGAGTGTTTGACAGGTCGGGTCATACCAAAGACTTAAAAAAATGGTACTTGATACCTCCTTACCTAACGTATTAAGGATAAAGTGGAGCAATCTGGGGGAAAGAGTAGCGCCCTCCCTTACACCTCAGTGTAGTAGCTATTATAAAGGGAACTTTCAGGTCACCAACTTTACTTACTTGAAACTAAATTATCAAATAGAAATGTTTACTTAAAACTATATAATTGTATGGAAATTATTTGTATTACATAGGAATACTTTATATCAAATAACTGTGCCCCCCTCCAAAAAAAAATGTAAATATAAACATACAATGAACACCTCTTGATGTAAGACACGATTGGCATGCCATTAAAATCATTCTATCTTCACTAAGATCAATAATAGTTAAAATTTTCTACTATCCAGGAAAATTTTAATAAATTTTTAAGTTAAAACAAGGCTGTTAGTTTTTTAGTGTGATATTAACTACAATGTTTGAAAAGAAAAGTAAATTGTGTTAGTAACAGTAAAATATTACGTCCCTCTATTCCAAATAAAACTGTTTCAATAGAAAATTATATGTATATATAAATGTGTAAAGATTTGCAATATATTAAAGTTTTGCAGCTTTTTTTTTAATCTGAGATTTTAATATCTAAACAAAATTTGAAAAAAGAGCAAGCGGAACAATTGATTATCATATATATATAATACCCGTAACTTTCAACTACTAAATTTTGGAAATAAAAACTATCTTGGATATAATGCACACTGACTTTTTACAATTTGTAGCTGTTAAATTTAATAAATTTATCAATTTTTTCTCTTTTTATTGGCTTGTACCGACTAAAAATAATTTAAATTAGTTTACAGTATGTGTTAAAACAAAATTTACACAGTATTTTGGGCCAACACACGAAAATGTTCACACAAAATTGCAAAAAAAACTTGCATTAAAATGAAGACCACATTGAAAGTCACAAAATACATTAAACGAATACATTCCAGTGGATATTTCTCTGTCACGATGTATAAAACACATTAGTTAGGACCATGAATATAACTTACGATCGGTCATCTCGTCCAAAATATGTTAATTAAACGTTATGTAATTTTCGTATATAAAAGCTGGAAAGATAGCGCGTCTTACGATTCATTTTTTGGATTTTCAGTCTAAGGGAGGTAACTAAATATCTTTTTAGGTACAGGAAATTTTTCATCAAAGGGAGATAACTAGGATATTTTCATGAATAAACTGATTACAAAAAGTAAAACAAGCATCCACGTTTTCAAACGTCTCCGTTTATTATAAAATTGATTCAAACAAAACATTTAAGACGTCATTGACCGGGTTAGTTTCTATTTTTTCTGTCTTTGCTTATTTGTAAAGTTACGTATTGTTTGGTTAGATAATTCATAAAAAAGAAAAGGAAGCAAAAAACCCTCCTGCAACAGTTGGTAGTGTATTTAACTTTTTTGCAGACAGAGCGACATTTTTGTCGTTTTAACGATAGCTCAATATAATTAGCCAATGAAACGCTAATATATAGAGACATTGTTACGATGTGGGGTTTTGTATAGGTTGTTTTTCAAAATATCATGATTAAAAGTGAGTATTTTATTCAATTATAAGTCACAAATGCTGATCAAATTATCATGTTTTGTTTTTTTATGTATGATTAAGTGATTTGTTTGAACATACCCTCGATTGTGCAAATTTTTCTGAAAATAATTCACCCACTCTACAAGGATTTAAAATTATCTGCCTGCAAAAGGGTTACACTAAGTTTAAAAAAAACGTTTCATCACAGACTAAAACTTCTGACAAAAAAAAAAAAAAATGATGCTGGTTTTTCTGTTCATAATTTCAGGAGACTTTCCAAATGAAGGCCACTTAAATATCAACATTTTTTCAACCATAAACTACCTAAGGACCGGCTAATTGGCCTAGTGGGTAGAGTGTGCACCAATGGTCCAGGAGACTGGGGTTCAGTCCCAGGTCGAGTCATACTAAAGACTCAAAAAATGGTACTTGATACCTCCTTGCTTAACACTCAGCATTATAAGGTATGTATCAAGGGTAAAGTGGAGCAATCCAGGGAAAGAAGTTGTGCCCTCCCCTACATCTCGGTGTAGTAGCTATTGAAAAGGGTTGCCCTTGACTAAGGTCGCTAACTTTACTTACTATATTATGTTTAGTATATTAGCCCTTAATAAAATAATGTTTTCATTCACTTCATGCTAATATCCTTTGAAAAGTCATGCATCTATGTATTCCTCTTCCAGTTGTAGGTGAATAGTGGGGCGAGCTGTTGGTTTCATATATCAACCATTGTAGGTTATTTATTGCTAAATCTTTTTATACATATATATCAAATATATAGGATTTGGTTGGGTTTTATGGCATAACACCCATTGTAGGTAATTTAATACCAAATCCTCTTTATACATATATATTAAATATGATGTCTGAACACATTTTTAGATATACACAGGGGAAGGATCAAACAGTTCTATTTCTAGTAATTCAATGTAACATAAGTCAACAAAGTTAAAAAGTTCTAAATATTGCTATGTATCATTAACAATTAGTCATTTGCTTACACACAATTGATGGATCAAACAGTTTTATTTCAAACTATTCTATTTAGCATTAGTGATTTGTATGCACACAGTTTAAATGGCAATGAAGGGGTACTTCACATTCCCCAAAGTTCCAGCATTACTGAAGCCTCACCATCAGATTGTTTAATGTCATGTCTAGAACACTCGTCAGGACGTCTTACCCCTCTGCAGAGATGCAGTCAGTGTATTCTGCAGCCCCAGACAACTGTACTGTCTTAAGCTTTGGGTAAGGCAACCTATCTATTAGAACGAAAACTGTGAATTCAAACCAGCTTTGCTCTACTTAAAAGTTGACTGTGTCAATTCCTGACTATGGCAGAGGGGTTGGGTAAATGCATGCATACATATTATTGCTGCTGACAATGATAACACAAAATTGGTTTGGTTTGGTTTCTTTGTTTAATGGCATATCAACCTTTGTAGGTTATTTAATGCCAAAGCCATTCTCTTAGAAGAACAGTAGTGGTAGTATTTAACCCATAGCTGGGAGGATAAGGGGGTTCATACCTTTCCCAAGGGTATTTGCCAGAAAGTGAATGTAATAGCGAGACAGGAGTATGAACTCGCTTACTACAATTCCGCAGTCCATCACTTTAACCATTATACCACAAAGATACCCCAACACAAAATTAACAATACACAAAAGGATAGAAACTGTAGGGTATGTGGGTGACAAAGATGAAACGGTTAATCACATAAAGAGTGAAAGCCATAAACTGGCACAAAAGTAATATAAGACCAGGCACAACAAAGTAGAAAAGGTGATCCACAGAGAATTGTGCAAGAGATTAAAAACTACTGTGATAATAAATGGTATATACACAAACCCAAATCTCTCTGAGATAATGAAATGCATAAAATTCTCTAGGAACTTGAGATAAAAATGGTTCACCAAGTTCCAGCCACAAGACTAGACATAGTTTTAATCGACAAGAAGAAAAAAATCTGTCATCCAGTGGATTTTGCCATCCCAGTAAACCATAGATTAAAAGTGAAAGTGAAAGATAGACAAATACTTTTGCCATCCCAGTAAACCACAGATTAAAAGTGAAAGTGAAAGATAGACAAATACTTTTGCCATTCCAGTAAACCACAGATTAAAAGTGAAAGTGAAAGATAGACAAATACTTTTGCCATTCCAGTAAACCACAAAGTGAAAGATAGACAAATACTTCAGAGTGCTGAAAAAGCTTTGAAAGGTTAGAGTGACCAATTGTAGTCAGTGCCCTTGAAAAATTCTTCAAAAAAACCTAGGAAGACTTGGGAGATAAGAGATCAGAGGAAGAATTAAGACCATCTAGACTACAGCACTGTCAAAATCAGCTAGAATATTGTGAACAGTACTGAACGCCTAAAGAGACTTGGTATTACTTAAACTTCAGCTAAAGTGAGTGTGAAAACTGACTGAAAAAGCAAACTTCTGAAAATGTAAGTCTTCAGCAGAGATATTTTTCTTTCCCATCAGATGCAGTTTAGTGCCATACCCGGGGACCACACCTTTTCTTTTTTTTTTTTTTTTTTTTTTTTTTTTTTTTTTTTAGAAGTCTTGTCTTTCTGTATGGGATATAACTAACATATTCTATGCCTTACAAATTGGGTGGAACATTACTTGACTTGACTCTTGAAAAAATTACCTGGTTTAAGATTTGAGGGTTTTTTTTCCTAACTTACAAATGCATTTTCTGTTGTTTGTTTCACTAACCACCTTCAATTGATTAATTTCTCAATACTTTTAGTTGTTATCCAGCTAAATTGACTGGGGCTGTGGAATAGGCCGACTGCATCTCTGCAGAGAAGTTAGAAAAACAAGTGTCTGAGATATGACACTTAGCCATCTCATGGTAAGGCTTCAGTCCTGGAGCTTTGGGGAATGTAGGGTATCCCTTCATTGCCATTACTTCCAGGTCCACTAAGTTCCAGAGTGGTCATAGCTGTTAGGGTCCCATATAGGGGTCAAATAAAACTGTTTAACAATGACGGATTTTAAATTGAATTGTTAGTATTACATAGTGTTGTGGAGTGATAAAAACACCCCCCTCACAGACACAATAAACTTGTCTGAAAAGACTAAATCATGTACATATTTTATTCAATGAATAAAAATATAGTTGATTTTCAGTATCGTTTCTTGCGTATATCCATCACTTTTTATTGTCGGACTACGACATAACACATAGCAATACTTGAAACCATTTAACTTTGTACAAACAAATGAGCTCTGGCTTGTGGAAAATGTCACCTATAAACTATTTGTTTACTAATCCTATGTATTCAATATCTATATATGTATAAACAGGACTTGGCATTAAATAACCTACAAGAGTTGATATACCATAAAACCCAACGAATCAACTACTTGCTTATATCAGCCGTGCAAATCTGAGAAATCGCAGTTAAGGAACAGCAGTGGTGCAATTTAATACATTGCTGGGAGAGATTAGGGGTTCATGCCTTTCCCAAGACTTAATTTGAAAATGAATATAATCATAGGACTGGATTTTGAACTTACTATGTCAAGCACATGATCCGTTACTTCTCAACAAAAGACATGGTTTGGTTCTTCTCTTTCATGAGATATTATCCTTCTTTGGAAACTTAATACCAAAGTCATCTTTATGGAACAGTAGTTGTACTATTTAACCCAGAGTAGGGGGAATAAGGGGTTCATGCCTTTCCCAAGGGAGTCTGAAAGTGAACGTAATAATCATCATGTCGTGCCGCTGGCACGGATATCCCTGACCCTCTCTCGCCACTTCTCCCTATCGTTCATCGCCTCTGGTATTTTTTCAGTGCTACATCCCGTATCCTCACATAGCTGCTGAATGTATGTTCGAGCTGGTCGTCCTGCTTTTGCCCGGCCATATGTGGGGGTCCATAGGAGTACTTCCCTTATGAGCTCGTCCCTGCTTCTCCAGCAGTGTCCTGCATGTCTGGTTCGTCTAACTTGGATAGTTTTCGTGATGGGAGGCAGGTGGCTGTATAGTTGGTGCCTTGTGGGGTGTTGCCGCGAGGACTTGTTCAATATTGCTCGCTGTTCAAACTCACTCACTACATGACAGTCCATCATATCAGCCACAACAACAGTGGACAGTCCCCTAATCACAATTGAATAAAATATGATTTGTGTATTCATATCGAATTTTCGTATCAACGGAGGTCATTTTTTGAATTTAAAAAAAATCAGAATCCAAGGGAAGTAACTTTGACCCAAAACAAAACATTTAAATTCTTTTATTTCCTTTTTACAATAAGTTTTCATTACTTTGATACAAAGCTGCACATTTTAATCTTCTTTTAAATATTTACAAATAGAATAAAAAAAAAAGATTGTTTTGATCCTAGTGATATTTTTACATATTTCTCTTGAGTAAAATTGAAAATTTTGTTTAAGATTTACTTTGAATATACAGGTTGATTAAAAAAACAATTAACCTTATGGAAGTACCTTAATGATATAATTTCAGACAATCTTCAACTATTTACCATCCCCATCAACAGATTTTTGGACAATCCCACAGGGGATTATCTTTATCAGAAAAGCAAAACTGATATTACAGAGACCACCAAGAGAAGATTCTAATAATGTGTTCATGGGAATGATGAACAAGATGGAAACTTTAAAATCATAATATTAAAAAGAATCATAAATAAAATTTTAAAAAAACCTGTTTATGGAAGAAATCTTTCATTATATAATTATTAAAAATAAATGCCTTTTTAATAATTGCCATTATCTTTTACCATTTTGTGTTTTCAATTCTCCTGTAGAATTATTTAATCAAAATTCTTCGTGTAAGTTAATTGGACAAAAAACAAACTCAACTTTTAAACTATGACAGTCGACTAAGAAGTTCATAGACTAATCAAGATATTCTCATAGAACATGATAAAATTAGATTTACTTTTCAATAAAGTGACCCTTGCAATCCATGCACCTCTTTCAGCGTTGCTGTGCTTGGATCCCATTGGTTAAAAAAGTCAACAATAGATATGATATCAGGCTATGAACTTTTAAGGATTTTAAAGAAATGGGAGAATCTTTTCTTTTTCTTAGTGAATAGAATCCAGGAATAGAAATGAGGGATATTATTATTTCATAAACACAATCATACATATGATGCCAAAAATTGACTGAAACAACTTCTATCTGAAGTTAACATCTTCCTCAAGGCTGTATCAGTACTACTGTATGGTTGCACTACTTTAACAAAACACCAAGAGAAAAATCTAGATGGAACTACGCAAGAATGTTCCATGTTGTTATGAACAACTCATATATTCTAAGCCACACTGACAGGGTGACAGAGGCAAATAGAAGAGACCATTTTTTTTTTCTTTTCAAATTTTCCTTTTGCGAACTGGGTGATTAAATTTTTCAATTCACTCATTTTCCAGATTATTCCAAGTAGATTCATTGTGAAGTAGCCATCAGAAAATTTTGGGGAACTTTTTCTTTTTTTTTTATTCCTGTGTGAGTTCAGTATGAAAACACATAAATTTTAACTGCCATGTTGTTTTGTCAGATGTTAAATTAATAGAAATGTCAAAATCGGCCTGTTTTTACATGGAAAATAGGGGAATGTCTACATTTCATTACCCATTTACAACACAAGCAATTAAGAAAATTTGACTTACATAGTGTTACAACTATGGTGAATTTAAGATAGGTGCCTAGGGGTAGACTTGGTACCCCACAGTCATAACACAAAAATAAGTTGCATGAAAAATAGTCAAATAAAACAGAGCTTTGGAAATACTAACCTAAAGTTATTTACAGGGAATGTGCAGGGGACAAGGAGGCTTACAAAGATAAAAACTAAAAACATAAGCAGTAGGGGCAAAAATAAAAACAGGGGCTATAACCAATATGAAATGTATTTTGGATTAAAGTTTAGAAGATTATTCAAAGGCCAGCGAAAACAAACACAAGACCTGAATAAAAGTTGAATACAGCAAGTAAAAAGGTTACCGGATAGTCCTTTTATCCTGGGAGAAAGATTCAGGCAATCTTGCTCTGTTAGCGGCTGGAATCATTCTGCCTAACTAGCAGCAACACCGGGGTCACAACACCAAAATCAGTAGTCTCAAAAATCCAAGTCACAAGCCTAAAGGGGCTGGGAGATTACAACAATGAGCCATGCAAGATAGTAGCCAAAATGACTCAGATCAAAAGCAAGGAAAAATTCCACTCTTAGTTCCCAGAGGAGACAAGAAGTCTGCTCCCAAGGACAAGTTGAAAAGTGGGGTCCTTAGGAGGTAACACATAGTGTTATCCAGGACACAAAAGCAAAGTTTGCAGAGAATTATGGCCATTTTCTGTACTTTTACAAGAGAAGCAATTAAGAAATGACGCATACATTCCAGGAAAAAAAAATTGTCATACTTCGTGTTATCCCAGACAGAAAGCAAAGTTTGAAAGGAAAAAAGGGCCATTTTCAATTCAGGAAGAAAATATAATCAAAGCACATTTTACAGAAAATTGTTCAAATAAATTTAAGTTAAAAAAAATGAAAATTTTTTGTATTTTTTTTTTACTTAAATTATTTCATGCTTCTATAAGAAATGTTTGATTTATAAGAGCAGAAAGTGAATAAAATGAACCATTTGTAAGAAATATGTACAATATTCAAATCCTTTATATACAAAGCAATTTATTCCATCAGGAGAAATTTTATAAATTTTCTTCTCTAAATGGCTCTGTTTCCACGGTGAACAGATAAAAAAAAAAAGATATGCGTAAAAGGTATTAGATACAAGGCAAATGGTAAACAACAATAGATGATATATATTATACTCCTTATATTTCTATCCTATATTGCAATATATGATACAAATTTGTAAAAATGTTTTAGGGTTTGAGCAAAGTGTCTGCAGAGCCTCGTACAAAGCTTTACTATATTAAGTGGATTCACCAGTAATTGAAAAAAAAAAGATGCAGCAATAAATGAAATAGCATTCAAAATGTATTTAATAACCACAGATTTGATACAATTGTCAATAATAAACATTGGAGCTAGTCTAAACTAAGTCATAAATATGCACTTATTGGTATACATGGTACTAAAAGAAGATTATATATACTACAAGCCATAATTTAAAAAAAACAAAAAACCTCTCTCTCTATATATATATATGTATAAAGCTGTAGTATTGTTTTCTTTAGGACGACAATTTTATCGTTCCACCCAGTATGTCATGGAAGTTTGTCTGTGACCTTAGGTTTCATGAAGTTTTACAAACAACAATCATCAGGCAGATAACGAAAGGAAATGAAAAAAATCAAAAAATACAGTCAAAAACTGTTGGGATTGTGTAGAAATCTTTATGTGTTATATATATATATATATGAGTGTGTATGTTTGTGTGGATATGCTGGCAGCAGACTCTCTGAAATATGTTTTATGAAAAAACACAGTCAAGGTTTTCATTAACAATTTTTCAACAAAAAAAAAAGAAAAAAATGACAAAATATTCAAAATCTTCCCTACAATGAGTGTATTGGATATGACGCATCAGATGTAGTCAGCATATTCTAAACCCACTTGACAGGGCAGTAAAATATACTGAAACTATATATATAAAAGTCAAATACTCCAAAATGTTTTGATAGTAGATGTAATCTATGCCTAGAGGAAAAAATACAAATAATGATATACCCAGACCCAGAAAAATTCTTAAATAAGAGATGTAAATTAATAGCTAGATATGGACATAGGACTAAATTTAAATTATAGACAAATTATCATAGATAATGATTAAATAAAAAAAACATAGGATTAAATTGAGATTTAAGGTAAATGAATAAAAAAATAAAATAAAATAAAAAAATGAGGGGAAACCATATGATGTGTACGTACTCTTCCATGGAGGGGTAACTGAATTAATAGGCACGAAAATAAAATTGAAATTAAAAATTTTAATTTTGAATTTGATTTAATATAAGTATTACTGTATCCTTACATAAAGTTATTAAAGAAAGTTGTATTTATCTAAATTAGTATTAAATCTGGAGTTTTAAGTCGAGAAGTATTTAGAATTTAAAAAATAAAAATAAAAAATTAATTTACTATAATTCCAACCGACAATAAAATAAAAAAAACGGAAGTAGGCTAAATGAGGAGAAAACTCTTCACTCTTCTTCTATCCCTTCCCACCCTTTTTTCCTGTGTCTATTCTGAATTATTTTATCCATAAGATCTGAAGAATTCCTGTTAATTTTTTTTGGTGTTTTTGATTTATATCAAAAACCCATAAGAGGATGGAAATAAATCTATAATCCTAATGTGACCAGTTTTTGTTTTTTCTTAAAGAATATATATATGTCATCCACAGACAGACTGTTTCATTGTTTCATAACTCCTCAGTGTGGCTAGACACTTAGGACACTTGAAGCTGGAATTGAAACCTGCCCAACTTTATGTTAGACGTAGTATTAGACCACTCAGCCAACAAGCATACCACGTCAGCTAGGGAATTATAAGGTATTAAGTAGTAGCGTTCGTTTGTTTACATTTTATACCTTACCGGATACCAGAGTGCTCAATTCGTTCAAAGAGCTTTGCATTATGCGAGTGGCAGTCGTAAATTCCTTCGCCAGAGAGCTCAACCCCCATGGGGGATCGTAAAGAAAGTGACTGACAGATTGATAGATAATGAACAGACTAGGATATATAATATTGAAAGAAAAACTCGACAAACTTTCATTTGGCTATTATAAATCTATTCCAGCAGGTCACTGTTTAAAGCAGCCAACCTTTTCTGTATTGTGATAGCTATCTGAAGAAGTTGGCCAATTGAAATAAATTTATAATAGCAAAATGACAGTCAGTTACGGCTTATTAATTATAAATTTATATATCAATAATCGTACATTGAGCACTCCTGGGGAATTATAAGATTCTCAATTTGCATAATTCCATGCTCATCTACTCTGGATACTTATATATATATATATATAAATCATGAAATGTGCTTGGTATTCCTCATATTTGCCTTGCAGTTCAAAACACTCGCCACATTTCTTAATCTAAAAAAAAAACAAAAACAATTGTCTAACCTTCTTGGTAGAGCTAAAAAACTTTTCAATGCCTTTTTTGTCTGCTTAAAAAAAATTTTGAATAAAATATATTTTTTGAATTTCAAGAAAGCTTTCATGAAAAATTTTGAATAAATTTTAAACTGATTTTGATATGAAAAAAATTTGATAATTTTTCTTTAAAATTAGAAAGGTTCAAGTTCAAAGAATTCTCTTTGTGTTTCGGAAATTTTGAAATGTAATCAGTTTTAAAAAGAATTTCTTCAATGAAATCCAATTTGTATTCCTAACTTTTTTTTCTTTTCCTTTCTCCTCTTTTTTCTCACCCCTCTTACATCTTCATGGAGTGATTATTTTACTACTTCTGTTATATGGTAAAATGGGACCAGGAGACTTGAACTTACTTGATGTGAAGAGACTAGAAGGTCTTAACTCCCTGGTTCTGACTCTTAAGACAATTTTCTAATTTGCGGGCATGATTGTAAGACAATAAAAAGTGAGCTGCAACAACAAGCAGCTGTGAAATTTCAAGATTTGCTTGTTCAGGGAATTGGATTCTTTAGTAGCATTTTCTGTATCTCTGTATGCATTTTTTTGTGTGTGTATATATATATATATACACACACACACACACACACACACACACACAAAATGTAACAAATATTTTTTGCCCACTCAGTTGATTTTATGTATAAAACTTCTTTTTTTTTTCTTTGCTGCTTTCTTCATTTTCTCTCTGATTTTTAATATGCCCCGCCCCCGACTTTATATGATTTAATTTTCTGTACCCTGATTTAGATTTCTGTCACTCCTTCTCTTTAGTTTCTTACATTTTATCTTCCTGGCCGGTCAGAAAGGCTTAGAATAAACTGACTGTATGCTCTTTACAAGGAAATACACCTCCTTATATATATATATATATATATAAATTCCAAACAAAATTTTTTTTAAAGTCTGGAGTTCCTTGACAACACTAACGCTAATTACTCAATTATCAAGAATTCCTATCTTGTGCAAACAACTGGCATACAGTTAAATGCTTTCAAATAGCTAATAATAATATTCAACAAAAGATTGAACAGTTCTATTTGATCCATGGATAGGACCCTAACAGGTATTATCATTCTGAGTCAGAGTAAGGGTAACAAAGGTTTGGTTTTACGGAACATCAATCATTGTAGGTTATTTAAGGTCAAATCCTGATTTTACATATATATTAAGTCGATAGGATTTGGTTTGATTGGGTTTTATGGCATTTCAATCATTGTGGGTTATTTAATGCCAAATCTTGTTTTTATATACGATTTGTAAACACATTTTGTAGATACTCACAGTTAAATGATCAAACAGTTCTATTTAGCATGTCATTTGTTTCTAGAGATACTCCACATTCCCCAAAGCTCCAGCATTACTGGAGCCTCACCATAAAATTGTTTAGTGTGATATTCAGGACACTAATTGAGGGAGTTTAACCCCTCTGCAGAGATGCAGTCAGTGTATTCTACTGTCCTAGCCAACTGAGCTGGGTAATGAAGGGATACTCCACATTCCTCTAGCTTCAACATTGAACCTCATCATCAGATGCTTGACACTAAACAATTTCAAGTGTTGATATCGAACACTAATAATTCTATTTAATATTAATCTTTTTTTTGCACACAGTTTCAAATATTGTTATCTCTGCACAACTGGCCTTCAGTCACTGCTTTCTAGCACCTTTAAGATAAAATACAGTTGGCTACTTATTTGCCACCAGAGTAATTTGAAAAATATAATCAGGTCAATCATATAAGTGCCAGGGTGTTGATATCAAGTGCCATTTGATTATACTGGTCTAGACCAGTAAGGGCCAAGGTGGAGTGTTGCGACTCCCGTCACCTCTTTCAGTTTCTAGGTCAGCTGCCAGGATCCTCTCTACAAGCATTATGGGTTGCAATCAACAGCCAACAGGTGGCTTTATTGAGAAGGGCAAGTTCTTATCCCTCTGCAGAGGTGCAGTCTGTCTATTCTACAACCCCAGTTAACTGGGCTTCAGCATCACTATTGTTCTTCAAAAAGAAGAAGAATGGCTTTGGTCTTATATAACCCATTAAACTGAAAACCATATAACAATACATTAATTGTATTAAGAAAAGTTAATTGATGCTCTAATTGTTTACTAAGAATTATTATTGGAATTTATTTATTCCTAGTATAAAAAAGAATATGATCAGGGAAATCATTCAGTAAATAAGGTGAATAAGAAGTTAGCAATAAGAAGCAGTTTACAAGGAAATCAATTGTGATGGATCCTTTCATGTCCCTAAAGACTGTCAGCATGACCTTCTTTACTGACTACTAGGCACAGAATGTTTTCTTTACTGGAGAGTCAGTATGATTCCACTTTGTGGATTCTTTTTGATTCAGGTGCAAAGTGACAAACGTGTTTAGCCCATTCATAATGTTTTTTTTTTTTTTGGACAAAAATATGCTTCTCTGTATACATTTGGTTTGCATTTTCCAGCCACCAAAATTTTAATGACAATGTGGAGCACTCTAATTTGCAGTCATTTTGAATGGCCTCATTTTGTGGGGCTAAAATAATTTTTGGCAATTAACCAATTTCAAATAATACTGAGTTTACACTTATGGTAAAAAAAATCATTCTGAAAAAAACAAAAAAAAAAACAACAAAAAGATAGAAAGAAAAAGATCTTTTAAAAAAAGAATTATTTTTGTTCCTCACCCCTAAATTTCCCTAATTTATTGAATAAACCTTGTACAAGCTTGAACGAATATTTATAGAGTCTAAGTATTCTTAAGAATATCATCTTTACAGAATGGATTTTGGCTAAAGACCAGCTCATTGGCTTAGAGGGTAGAGTGTTCGCCAATGGACCGGGAGACCGAGGTTCAATCCCAGGTCGTGTCATACCAAAGACTTTAAAAATGGCACTTGATACCTCCTTGCTTAACACTTAGCAATATAAGGTAAAGGATAAAGAGGAGCAATCCAGGGAAAGGAGTAGCACCCTCCCCTACACCTCAGTGTAGTAGCTATTGAAAAGGGAGCCTTCTGGTCGCCCTCGACTACAGTCGCCAACTTACAACTACTTCAAGTGTCAGTAAATCCAAACCACACAATTTATATTCGCACCAAATGTTTCAAAAGAAGAGGGGAAAATGCCATAACAACTGCATCAATGAGATTGCAATTGCTGCTGTTATCATGGTAACATTCAGGGGATGTTGACATCAGAACAAATGTTCGATTAAGGCTCTGTTGCCTTAACAACAACAATGGTTGCTCCCTTCCCAACGTAAAGAAGAATCTAAAGAGAACAATAAATCATGAAGTGCTTATAAATGGAAAATTGGGAAAGGAAACAAGAATATATATCAAGAATAGAAAGGATAAAAAAAAGAAAAGATGAGGAAAAAAATATGTGGAGGTCTATGGACAGACAGTGAAAAGAAAACAAAAAAAGGAGACAAGGTGTGTGTGGGGGGTGTATTTACCAACCCCTCTCTATTGGTAGGATGTGACATACGGTCAATTTTTAAACAAAGTTTAGCAGGTTTGAATTCAGGGTTTTCCTTCTCCTAGACTGGTTGCCAAAGTCGGAGGAAGAATAATTGGATTCCTACTTTATCACTAGGATATTAGTGCGATGTGAAATGCAATCAACCTCTTCCAGGATTTGAACTCGTATCACCATGCCCATTTCCTGTGTGTGTGTGTGTATATATATATATATATATATATAACCCTTATCAGTTATTTGGTAAGAATTATACAAGAAGGCTATGTACTGTCTTAAGCTAATCCTGGTGTTGCATATTAACCATCAATTGAGCCGTCAATCAGAGAATTCTCTGTTTAGGATGCACCTGTGCTAATAAGCTGAAGCAGTCATGTGGTTGAATGGAAATGGTGGGCGTTGTGAAATGATATATGCAGATGCCCATGTGAGATTGAGTCAGTTGCAGCATGCAGCCAGAAGAGTTACGGTCAGTCACGAAGAGTGCCAGCAATTGGCTGGGTGCCCTGCAGGGGCAGCACCTCACCGAGCGGCTAAGAAAAAGTTATGGGTCAATATGGCAGTCTGTATTCATCTCTGTTTGTCACTGTCTGTTTTACTCTCCCACTACACAAGATTCAACCCTTTTCGAAAGAACAAAGAGAGTCGTATTTTTATAACTGAATGTTGTGGTCATTCATCTTACATGCCGATTCATCATTCATTCCTTATAGCTATACAACACTGGAAATAACATCACACAATAGGAATGGAGGGGTACTCCACATTCCCCAAAGCAACACAACTAGAGACTCTACATCAGATACAGTTTAGTGTCGTATCCAGGACACTCTTTGGTTGTGGTGGGGGTCTTACCCTTCAACAGAGATGCAGTCAGCATATGATACAGCTCCAGCTGACTGGGCTGTGTGTGTGAGTGAGTGAGTGAGTGAGAGAGTTTGTTGTAGTTTAGTTTGGTTTTATGGCATATCAACCATTGTAGGTTATTTAATGCCAAATCCTCTTTATACATATATATTAAATAAATAGGATTTGGTTCTGTTGGGTTTTATAATATATCAGCCATTGTAGGTCCTCTTTATACATATATATTGAATATATATATGATTTATAAACACATTTTGTAGATAACATTCTTAAATGAGCTTGAACACTTTTTGGTAGACAGTTCAATGGTTTCATGGTTTCATGGTTTCATGGTTTCACAATTTAGCATCAGTCATTTGTTTTCACACTCAGTTTGTTCTATTTGACCCATAGATAAGACCCTATCAGGTGCAACCACTCTGGGTCCAAGTGGATCCAGGAACAATGGCAATGAAGAAGTACTCCACATTCTCCAAATCTCCTAGGCTGGAGCCTCACCATCATATTGTGTAGCGTCATTACCAGGACATTTGTTGGTAAGGGTCTTACCCTCTTCAGAGATGCAGTCGGTGTATTCTACAGCCCCAGACGACTTGGAGAGAGAGAGAGAAAGAGAGATGAAGAGAAGGTGACAGAAGTTAAGAAGCTGAAAGTTTTTGGATCTGCGAAGGACGAGGTAGAAAATCTTAGAAGATGAAGAAAAAGTAAAGAAATCAAAACGAAAAATTGTGAAGAATCAGTGAAAAATGAAGAAACTGTGTAAATGGTTAAGAAAAAGACAAAAAGATTTTAAAAAAGACTTTAAGAAAAATAAATAAAGAAAGAAAGAAAGAAAAAGAACAAAGAAAAATCAACTGTACATGGGTTTTGAGAATATGAAAAGTGACTTATTTTAATGGCATATCAACACATCTGGGATTATGTTAGGCCCAGAGGTTAAGGATTCGCGTTCATCTTGGGTTCATATTCACAATTTTTGAATAATTATTTTTTAAGAGTTTTTTTTGCACAAAGTTCAATTGGTTTCCTAATTATTCTTAAACTGATCTATATGGCCCCTAACAGGTACTTCTTCTCCGGGTCTGAGTGGACCTGGAAGTAATGGTCATGAAATATCCTGTACTCCTCAGATTTTCAAAACTGGTGCCTCGCCATCAGATGAGGGTTAGTCTCACACCCAGGACACCTCGGGGAAAAGGGGGGCTTCACCCTCCTCAGAGGATATAGTCAGTGTATTCTAAGCATTGCCGACACATCTGATATCATTTAAACATAAACATGAATATACTATTTCCTAATATACTATTTGCTTCGTGAATAAATGTACAATGAACAGTACTGTTATACAGAATGTCTCAATATACTGTGGTTGTCTCAATAATAAATCATTATCATATTAATGGGTTGCATCTATTTTGAGACACCCTGTGAGTGTATGTGTATATATATATATATATATTATTACACACACAGAAACTAACTATATGTAAAAAAAGCAGGTCATATTGGTTTCCTTAATAATCTTTTATTTAACTATTTCTCGGCAGAAAAGTGGTGTATTTTTAAAGTAGTTTTACGATGAATAAAATAAACATAATCCGAATACGCCACTCAAACTTCAGGAAAGTCGTCGGCCATTTTTTTTTTTCAGATTTGAAATTAGTATAACAGATATTAATCCTCAATCACAATGCCTTTAACAAGAGAGGAAAAAATATTTTGTGTCACAACTTATATGGAGACAAAATCAAGCAAAACTGTCTCAAAATAGATGCAACCCATTTATATAATAATGATTTATTACTGAGACAAGAAACTCAAAAAATATTGCATGTCCTGGAAGCTGATATAATAATTAAAAATAACATTGATTTCATGTCTCTTGCTCAAAGGATGCATTTTTCACTGGACATGTTCCTAATAACCACTACTGCACTTGTCTTAGTATCAAATCATTATCATATTAATGTGTTGCATCTATTTTGAGACACCCTGTGTGTGTGTGTGTGTATATATATATATATATATATATATACACACACACACAGAAATTAACTAAATATATATATGCACACACAGAAACTAACTAACTATATATATATATCATCATCATCATCATATCCCTGACCCTCTCTCGCCACTTCTCCCTATCATTCATCGCCTCTGGCAGGTCTTCAGGGCTACATCCCGTATCCTCACATAGCTGCTGAATGTATGTTCTAGCTGGTCGTCCTGCTTTTGCCTGGCCATATTTGGGGGTCCACAGGAGTACATCACTTATGAGCTCGTCCCTGCTTCTCCAGCAGTGTCCTGCATGTCTGGTTCGTCTAACTTGGATAGTTTTCGAGATGGGAGGCAGGTGGCCCTATAGTTGGTGCTTTGTGGGGTGTTGCCGCGAGGACTTGTTCAATATTGCTCGCAGCATTCTTGTGTAATTGCCGTCTAGCTTCTTCTCCAGCCGTTTAGTTAGCGTCCACGTAGTGCATCCATACAGCAGTATCGATACGACCGCTGCTTGGAAGAAACTGCGTTTCATTTTATCGGTCAGGTCTGATTTCCATATGATCAATAGCCTATCGATAGCTGTTCATGCTTTCGTTAGCCGTGTGTTGATGTCCTTTTCGGTTGATGAGACGCTGCTTCCTAGGTAGGTGAATTTGTCTTCTAGTTTCAGAGGGGTTCCGTCTAGTGTGATGATGTTGCCTGCTTGATTATAGCACATATATTCCGTTTTGTGTGCATTGGCATGGAGGCCAATGCCTGCGGCGGGTCGTTCCAAACTATGCAGTATTGTTTCGGCTTGGTTGGGTGTATTTGCCAGTATCGCTTTGTCATCGGCGTAGTCGGCGTCGGTAATTGTTTTTGCGGGGTATCCTTCTGCTTCTTTTCTTTGTCAACTCGAAGCTGTTTTCTCTGATTTTATCAATCGATGTTCTAAGCACGTAATCTAGACAGATGATAAAGAGGTATGGAGCTAGCGTGTCTCCTTGTACTCCTGCTACAATGTCGAAGTATTCTGTGTTTTCCTTTGGTGAACGTACTTTCACTTAAGTGTTTCTATAGAGAATCGTTATTGCTGCTACGGTTTCTTTAGGTAGGCCGTATGCTAGTAGGATTTGTTCCATCTTTCCTCTGTGAATGGAATCGAAGGCCTTGGTAAAGTTGACAAATAGTAATGTCGCTTGTAGTTTTTTTGTCCGTACACCTTCAAGGATTCTACGGATGGTTAATATTTCTGAGGTCGTGGATCTATTTCTTCGGAAGCCATTTTGGACTATTAATGCAATAATAATCTTCATCATAAATGGAGTTCGATTCTTACTTGGGGTTCCATACTTTTGGGCGTGTGCTCTGACGAGATTAATAAATAACTATTTAATCTAACCTTGACTTAAATTATTTGTCCAGACAGTCGACATAATCCTTCTTCAGATTTGTCATTAATCAATAATATGGGTTAAACTTAACTTTTCAATTCAATGGATTCATACCTTTCCCAACAAACTTCTGTTAAAATTCCTATAGTCTCCCTCTCTAAAATTCCTATAGTGTTGTATAGCCATGACCAACTATACAAACACATAATACATATACATATGCATGCAGAACACAACGACACAACGAAGACGACGAGGGACACAGTTCTTTTAGAAAAAATATACCTCTCACTTTATTTGAAAGGTTTGTGTGTGAGAAGGAGTTGGAGACCGAACAGAACTGCAATATATTGACCCTCACTCTATTGTCCATAATCGCGTTTCTTTCCCGTTTTCCTAGGCTGCTCAACCGGAGGCCTGGGAGCCCACTCTGCTGGCTTTCTCCACTGCAACTTGTCACCAACGGGTCTGGTCTCCAAACTAACTGACTTCCTGTCTTCACTGAGTTATATAATAGTTCAACGCCCCCTTCTTGTGGGCGTCACAATTGCACTCATTCAACCCATCCACGGTCAAGGTTATAATTCTGATATTCCTCGACCGGATGCACCTGTTATTTACATAGGTGCATTTCCTATTTTGACAGCCCAGCCGGGTCAAAGATCAATAGACAATAGTTTCCCTCTCTTTATACTACTTATAATCATCTAAAAAATAAATAAATAAATAAAAAAGCCCTCCGTAGGGACGTCCCCTACAATTTACCTCTTGGTATAAGATAGCCCCAGACGAGTTGACATGCCTTTAAATCAACCATTATACTCATCTGGCGTTCACGCCATGTGGTTGAGAATTATTAAAAATTTATTTCCAGCGGGCTTTCTCATCTGAAAGGAGGGTAAGACTTAGGTTTATTACCCGTTGCATGAAGTTGTCTTCAAAGAAAAATGTCGACGACATCGAAGGAATTTTTCCCACCCGTCGTGGCACTCCACATTATATTGACCTTAACCTCGTAAATAGTGAAATAAAAGTAGTAAAGTTGGCGCCATTAGACCCGAAGGCCCCCTTTTCAATAGCTACTACACCGAGGTGTAAGGGAGGGCGCTACTCCATTCCCTGGTTTGCTCCACTTTACCCTGGATCCGTACCTTATAATTTTGAGTATTAAGGAAGGCCGCACCGAGTATCATTTTATGAGTCTTTGGTATGACTCGACCTGGGATTGAACCCTAGTCTTCCATGACCATTAAGATTATTTATGAACACACGATAGAACCGGACATATTTCTTAAAAAATGCAATGCAAAAATGTTTTAGTATATGTTTGGTTCACATAAATAACTATAAATTAACTTATAGTGTATGTAACGCTGAACAAAATAACAAAATTACTTTGAAGAACAATAACGAATGGTTTATTTTTATGACTGAAAGTAGACTTGTGTCAGAGTGAGAAAAGTTCTTTTGGGTGTCAGGCAGCAACAGTATCACAGGTCGCCGCGTTAGTTCTTTAGTGTGTAACAGTTAGCCGCCGTTATCTTCAGTGAAGATCGTCAATGCTGGAGCGTCCGTAGAAGAGGACGGGAGAGAGGTCTTTCTTCTTTGCTGGCCGTGTGCTCTCTGTTCCGCTGGCCGACTTCCAAAAAGATCTTGAAAAAATAGTTTTTGAGAGGAAGATGGAATCAGTGTGCTCTGCCCGCTGATTGGTCAGTGTGTGGCAGAATCACTTAGCGGGGGCACTGATTCGCGAGAGAAAATAAATCTGTAACTGCTACAAAGTGTTAATATAAAATTCAAAACTAGTAAACAATAATGAATATATTGTAACCAGGTATTTTTATCGAGTGATATAACTTTTCGAGTATACTACACGATTTTAATGTTTCTATTATTATAATTTCATGTATTTAATTTTTTTTAAGTGCTCTATCTTACTTAAGATATTCCATTGAAAAAATACCGAGAAATGTCGTACTTACATTCGCAATACAGATAAGTTTCAATCATTGTTTTTTTTTATTCATATACTTTGATGCACTCAAAAAAATCTATAACGTCCAATGTAAAAATAAGTCGGCCATATTGGTTTCCTTAATAATCTTTTATTTAACTATTTCTCGGCAGAAAAGTGGTGTATTTTTAAAGTAGTTTTACGATGAATGAAATAAATATAATACGAATACGCCACTCAAACTTCAGGAAGGTCGTCGGCCATTTTCTTAACGTTAACTCAATCGACGAGACGATCCACTCCAAAAAAAAAAAAAAAAAAAAAAAAAAAAAGTCTCAGTTATTCACGTGTTAATTTTTAAAAAACCATAATGGCGGACCTAGACCATTGTAAGCACACAATTCTTATGCGAACCACCTAAATTGAAGAAACTGTCATTGAAGTCAGATAAGACAATCGGCAACTGACAAAGATTGCCTCTATGGTCTGTAGGGAACGAATAAATAAATAAAAAATTAAATTTAAAAATAAATAAATAAATAAATAGATAAAAGAAAACTATTAAATTTGAAGAAACTCCCAGAGGTCTCTAACGGAAAAGGAGATGACGCATGCGTAAAAAAGAAAAAAGGATTTTTCCTCTTGAAAAAGGAGACGATATTATCTTTCCTCCTTCAGGCAGTGTCCGTCGAACCAACAACACCATTTTGCTGTCTGGTGTTTTGGGCACCACGCTATGTTTTGGGACGTAGCGTTGGTTAGTCCCTTCACCAAGTAAATAAAGGAAAGTATGGAAGAAATGTTTTCGTCTCTTATCTGTTTCTATCTTTTCTTTTTGTATATTTCTTTTGGGACTTTCTTTGGGCAAGGCATTGCGCCGGGCAGTCAACGTGGGGTAAAATAATATAACCAAAATATGGAGTCAGATATTTAAGGCAAAACAGCTTTGCCCTTAGCCCCTGACCTTCAAAAGCCTCAAAATCCCACAGGTCAAACGATAAATTTGGTGCAATGAAAAGGCACTGACAGGACGGTAAAAAGATAATTTCTTCGAAAAGTCAAACCTGACTAATTCAAATTGTGGACCTGATCAACATGTGGGCGATGGAGACGCTTGCGGTGTAACGGTTATCATCGTTGGAAATGGAACCGAATCTAATTTATTGCCGGAGGTAATGAGAATTGGAGATTGATAAAAGCCTTTGCGATGAGGTTTATAGATATCGTACAGTTGAACTTTGTTGATCCTGACACTGCTGCAAAAACTAACCATGTCGAAAAATTGTGGCAAGAAATAAAAGAGAATGTAAGACTAGGGTCACTGCAAGGGTCTCGTGACTCTTCCCTTTGAATCTACGATACAGGTAGAAAAGTTTGTGTGAGACTCGTACAACGATGGTGGCCTTGTATTACCAGAATTTATATGAAGATATAAATTTGGTCATTCTCATTTTAAAAATATGATTGATCAAATAATACAGATGTATGTATTTACACCCACCACCCCACCCGCTCGAGTTGGATGCGACACAAACTCAGCTTAAAAAATTGACCTTAACAGGTTTGTATTTTAGAGACTTCCTTCAACTACACTGGCAGCCATATCAAGGTTATTGAGCCCAGCCTGCCCTACTATTTACTTTTATAGCTGGTGGGAGAATAATTGGACTCTTACCTTTCACAAGGGAATTAGCATTATGTACAGATGTATCCAGTTTAATAAAGGGGAGAGTCCCCCATGACGTCGTGGCTAACGTAACTAGACTATGACAGTGTAGTAAGCGAATTCGATTCCAGTCGCGCAATTATGTTTACTTTTAGATTAATACCCTTAAGAAACGCATGAATCCCCTCATCCCCAGATCGACACGCGGCTAACGAAGGCATGAACAGCTATCGATAAGCTATCGATCATATGGAAATCAGACCTGACCGATAAAATGAAACGCAGTTTCTTCCAGGCAGCGGTTGGATGCACCACTTAGACGCTCACAAAACGGCTGGAGAAGAAGCTAGACGGCAATTACATAAGAATGTTGCGAGCAATATTGAACAAGTCCTGGCGGCAACACCCCATAAAGCACCAACTATAGGGCCACCTGCCTCCCATCACGAAAACTATCCAAGTTAGACGAACCAGACACGTAGGACACTGCTGGAGAAGCAGGGACGAGCTCATAAGTGATATACTCCAATGGACCCCCACATATGGCCGAGCAAAAGCAGGACGACCAGCGCGAACATACATACAGCAGCTATGTGAGGATACGGGATGTAGCCCTGAAGACCTGCCGGAGGCGATGAACGGTAGGGAGAAGTGGCGAGAGAGGGTCAAGATTATCCGTGCAAGCGGCACGACATGATGATGATAACTGTTCTTCTATGAAGGTTGATATTCCAGTAAAGAAACCAAACCAAATTATATTTCTATTAATACATTTTTGTCGTATTGTATTTTTACCGCCATGGCCAAAAATAACTTTCTGACTGAAGAGTGGAGAACTATTTCGTCTTTTTGTCGGCAAGACTTAAAATAGACTGACTGTATCCTCTGCAGATGGGTAAGACCCCTACCCCCGACAAAGAGAGGTGTCCTGCATATGACGCAAAACTACATTTGATGGCGAGGCACCAGTACTCGAGATCTGGGAAGTGTAGACTACCCCTTCTTTATCATTGAGGGTGTCCTCGTGGTGTAATGGTTAAAGCGATGAACTGCGGAATCGTAGCACGCGAGTTCGTACTCCAGTCGCGCTATTACGTTCACTTTCGGGCAAATACCCTTGGGAAAGGTATGAACCCCCTTATTCTCCCTCCAGCTATGGGTAAATAGTAGGACGGACTAGGTTCTTCAGCCTTGGTGAGGCAACTAGTCTAGGAGAAGGAAAACTCTGAATTCAAACCTGTTAAACTCTGCTTAAAAACTGACCTTGTGTCATATCCTGCCCGAGCGGAGGGGTTGGTAAATAGTACCCCTTCTTTATCATTATTCCCAAGTCAATTCTGAGTCGGTGCAACAGTATATGTTAGGGTCCCTTCTAAAGGTAAAATAGGTCTTCAGTTTCAGCAAAGAGGAAAGCGTGCCACTTTTATACAGTTAGCGTCCGGAATATGAATCTCGGAACTCTTGTTATTTCCGTCGCTCCGTTTCTATAAAATATCAATTTGCGAAGATCCTGTTCCGTACATCGACGGGTGGGGCACCTCAAGTTGTGTAATGGTTAGCAAGCTCGACGAGCAAACCTTCACAAATGAGTTCGAGTCTCAGTGGGTGCCCCGTTCATTCGGCCTAGTGCCACATCAAAGTAAAGTGCTTAGTAAATTTAAGGGCACTTCGAGTGGTATAATGGTTAGCAAGCTTGACTGGCAAACTTTCACGAGTTCGAGTCTCATTGGGTGCCCCGTTCATTCGGCCTTGTGCCACATCAAAGTAAAGTGCTTAGTAAATTTAAGGGCACTTCGAGTCGTATAATGGTTAGCAAGCTTGACTGGCAAACTTTCACGAGTTCGAGTCTCATTGGGTGCCCCGTTCATTCGGCCTTGTGCCACATCTAAGTAAAGTGCTTAGTAAATTTAAGGGCACTTCGAGTGGTATAATGGTTAGCAAGCTTGACTGGCAAACTTTCACGAGTTCGAGTCTCATTGGGTGCCCCGTTCATTCGGCCTTGTGCCACATCTAAGTAAAGTGCTTAGTAAATTTAAGGGCACTTCGAGTGGTATAATGGTTAGCAAGCTTGACTGGCAAACTTTCACGAGTTCGAGTCTCATTGGGTGCCCCGTTCATTCGGCCTTGTGCCACATCAAAGTAAAGTGCTTAGTAAATTTAAGGGCACTTCGAGTGGTATAATGGTTAGCAAGCTTGACTGGCAAACTTTCACGAGTTCGAGTCTCATTGGGTGCCCCGTTCATTCGGCCTTGTGCCACATCAAAGTAAAGTGCTTAGTAAATTTAAGGGCACTTCGAGTGGTATAATGGTCAGCAAGCTTGACTGGCAAACTTTCACGAGTTCGAGTCTCATTGGGTGCCCCGTTCATTCGGCCTTGTGCCACATCTAAGTAAAGTGCTTAGTAAATTTAATGGCACTTCGAGTGGTATAATGGTTAGCAAGCTTGACTGGCAAACTTTCACGAGTTCGAGTCTCATTGGGTGCCCCGTTCATTCGGCCTTGTGCCACATCAAAGTAAAGTGCTTAGTAAATTTAAGGGCACTTCGAGTGGTATAATGGTTAGCAAGCTTGACTGGCAAACTTTCACGAGTTCGAGTCTCATTGGGTGCCCCGTTCATTCGGCCTTGTGCCACATCTAAGTAAAGTGCTTAGTAAATTTAAGGGCACTTCGAGTGGTATAATGGTTAGCAAGCTTGACTGGCAAACTTTCACGAGTTCGAGTCTCATTGGGTGCCCCGTTCATTCGGCCTTGTGCCACATCAAAGTAAAGTGCTTAGTAAATTTAAGGGCACTTCGAGTGGTATAATGGTTAGCAAGCTTGACTGGCAAACTTTCACGAGTTCGAGTCTCATTGGGTGCCCCGTTCATTCGGCCTTGTGCCACATCAAAGTAAAGTGCTTAGTAAATTTAAGGGCACTTCGAGTGGTATAATGGTTAGCAAGCTTGACTGGCAAACTTTCACGAGTTCGAGTCTCATTGGGTGCCCCGTTCATTCGGCCTTGTGCCACATCTAAGTAAAGTGCTTAGTAAATTTAAGGGCACTTCGAGTGGTATAATGGTTAGCAAGCTTGACTGGCAAACTTTCACGAGTTCGAGTCTCATTGGGTGCCCCGTTCATTCGGCCTTGTGCCACATCTAAGTAAAGTGCTTAGTAAATTTAAGGGCACTTCGAGTGGTATAATGGTTAGCAAGCTTGACTGGCAAACTTTCACGAGTTCGAGTCTCATTGGGTGCCCCGTTCATTCGGCCTTGTGCCACATCTAAGTAAAGTGCTTAGTAAATTTAAGGGCACTTCGAGTGGTATAATGGTTAGCAAGCTTGACTGGCAAACTTTCACGAGTTCGAGTCTCATTGGGTGCCCCGTTCATTCGGCCTTGTGCCACATCAAAGTAAAGTGCTTAGTAAATTTAAGGGCACTTCGAGTGGTATAATGGTCAGCAAGCTTGACTGGCAAACTTTCACGAGTTCGAGTCTCATTGGGTGCCCCGTTCATTCGGCCTTGTGCCACATCAAAGTAAAGTGCTTAGTAAATTTAAGGGCACTTCGAGTGGTATAATGGTTAGCAAGCTTGACTGGTAAACTTTCACGAGTTCGAGTCTCATTGGGTGCCCCGTTCATTCGGCCTTGTGTCACATCGAAACAAAAGTGCTTCGTAAACTCCCATTCACATGGCCCTGTGCCATAATCTTAGCAAAAAAGTCCAGTAAATCATAACTTTGATAGGTGACCATTTACGCAACAGCAAATACTGTAAGTAAATACTGCCCATCGAATACAAATATTCTTTTAAACAGATGTATTTGACTCATTGATAGGACCCAAACAAGTACTCGCTCTCCCGGTTGACCTGGGAGTAATGGCAATGAACGGGTGGTCCACTAAATGCAGTTTAGTGTTATACCCAAGACAACTTTTTTTAGGGAGTCTTACTCCTCAACAGAGGATACTGTGAGCATATTCTAAGCCCCGCCGTCATACAAGGAGAAGATAAAAATATATTTTAGGTTTTATCCTGATGTGCTGCCCAGAATTTGAGCACTTTCTTGAAATGAGAAAAATGTTTTAAAAAGCGATTTGTTTTTTTACTATATATGTGTATTTGTGAATTAAATTTACAATATAATTTAATAAATTTAATTCACAATTCCTTAACTTAAAAAAAGAAAAATGTAGATCTATATCCTTGCCCCCCTTGGGGTCATAATAATTACGTGGATGCGTATTTCTAATTCTCTTGGGAAGACGTGACCCAGGAGGTAAACGTGTTCTCTGTAAAGAGTACGGATGTAACTTTTAAGACACATTCAGGTTAATTGGCCGTGCAATTATCATGACTAGTTAATTTGACGTCACTTGTGTGCGATAATTGTAGAGTTTCGGTTTTGCAATCTGTGGTCGCTGGTTCGATCTCCATTAGTGGACATCACGGTATACACTGCTGATGAGACCTAATAAGGTCCAGTGTTTCCGTATGTTGTGCGTAAGTGTTCGCCCGATTTTCTGGTCATGGTAATTTAATTCATAATTCCTCTACTTAAAAAAGAAAAAATGTAGATATATGTGTATTTGCCATTCAATATGTACAAGCAGCATTTTTAAGCAGAATTTATCAGGTTTGAATTCAAAGTTTTCATTCTCTTAGACTGGTTGCCGTACCAAAGTTAAAGAGCAACTGCTAGTTACTCATAGCTGGACGGAAAACAGCTTGGTCCAGTGTTTGAACTTGATTCATCGTGTCCTACGATTCTGATAATTACACCACGAGTAAACCCAGTTGACTGGGGCTGTAGAATAACCGACTGCTTCTCTACCGAGGGATAAGACTTCCCAACGAGTGTCCTGGATATGACATTAAAAAAAATCTGATGGTAAAGCTCCAGTGATGCCAGAGCTTTTGATAATGCAGAGCTCACCTTCATTGCCATCACACCCAGGTCCACTCTGACCCGGAATGGTAGAACCTGATAGGGTCCTATCTATGGGTCAAATAGACTGTTTGACTATTTAAACAGAGTGCAAACAAGTGACTGATGTTTAATAGAATTGTCAGTCATACATAACAATACTTGGAACCATTTAACTTTGTTAATTTATGCTAAATTGAATCGTTAGAAATAGAACTATTTCATAATTTAACTGTAAATAAATGACTGATATTTGATTTAATTGTAAGTTATATATAACAATACTTGAAACCATTTACCTGGGTGTAAAAAATAGTTCAGGCTTGTTTAAAAACGTCATCAAGAAAATGAATTTAAAAATCATATATATTTGATACAGATGTAGAAACATGATTTGGCATTAAATAACCTCTAAGGGTTGATATGCCATCAAACTAAACCAAACACCACCAGTGTTCGTTCATTATATCTATATCATATTTACCAACCCCTCCGCTTAGGCAGGATATGACACAAGGTCAATTTTTTAAGCGGAGTTTAACAGGTTTGAATTCAGAGTTTTCCTAGTTGCCTCACCAAGGCTGAAGAACCTAGTCTGCCCTACTATTAACAATAGCTGGAGGGAGAATAATTGGGTTCATACCTTTCCCAAGGGTATTAGTTCTATATGAAATGCAATCAGTCTCGTCCAGGATTTGAACTCGTGTCGCCGTGTCCATTTCCTGCGACGATAACCATTACACCAGGGGCACCTCCACAAAATACATTATATCTATATCAATACATATGTGTATGTGTGTCCAAACAATGGTCTTGTTTTCTTTTCTTTTAAAGTGTTGAGTTGTTTAGTGTAAATGAGACCCCGAAACAGAAGGGGAAAACATCAAATCGATTTGATCGGAAAAAAATCTGCCTGATAAAAGAAAATGAGACCCCCACCACCACCTCAGAAAAACTGAAACAAACAAACAAACAAAATAAAAAAACAATCCACTATTTCAGATCCATATATTAATCAATGGATGATGACGCTGATCGTCGTCTGATCTGAATCTATACGATGACGGCAGAAAATTAACCCAGCTTTTCTCTTCACCTTAAAGTCAATTCTGGTTGATCAATATTTTCACTCTTAGTCAAAATAGATTGATGAGGCCAAAAACATAATATAAACCAATCAATTTAGATAATCAAATCGGATCTTTCCGGATGGCTTTTTCTATGTGCGCTCGTGTTACTGATTATAATTGTTGATAATGCTGATTTTACAAGTATGTATATTGTATACCCGGAAGAAAGAGAAGACGATGCTTATTTTTAAAAATATAATCTCTTCTTTTCTATTACGAAAGGTACGAAATGGTTTGCGAAGAAAGAGAGCCAGAAACCGCTTTATCTAAACCAGGTTGAGATACAATATTTTCAGAGAGCCTTATTTCTTCACTCGATTTCCAAGAGGCTGGCACAAGGCCGAATTAAAACATTTTATCATCTTTGTTTCATTCTGACTCCATAAGGCTAGTACAGGTCGATTCACTACAGAGGCCTCCACTAGGTTCTGTTTTCTTCAGGGATCAAACTCACTTTCGACATTAGAGAATCTTGTACACTTAGACTTTTCTCTACCTCTCAACTCGAAGCTGTCTAACCCCATCACTGAGCCGATGTCTAGTATCTCCTCTGCTCTGATCTCTTCTTTATTTACTACTGTAAAAATACAGATGAGAGAATAAAGCTCTCAAGCTTTTGAGGGGGCGTAGGGAGCGGTCTTGCAATATCTATATTTTTAAGGGGCCCTAGCTAACCGCATTCGCCGACCCATTCATCAGTACAATATATATGCAACCATCCTTCACCAACTATAAGAAAAGGAAATGAAAGAAAAAAAAATCCCCATTTGGTTGACCTCCCATCCCCCTCCGACGATATGGAGGCCGACTGTTTTCCAGGATTGAAAACTTCCGTCGTTATATATTTTTCGGACGCCCACGCACCTCGTTGTCAGTCTTCCTTCCGGCACCCACTCACCCAATTTACGTGGTATTTTCGCAATTTTTTGTTTACTTTAAAAACACAGGTGCATTCTGCTTTTGAAATCCACAGCCTGTCGAAGGTTAATATGTAACATATACAGTATTTTATTAAAAAAAAAAAAGGTCAAAAAATAAAACACCGATACTGAAAAAACAACCATTTTTTTTCAAATTCTTGACACAAATATTCATGAAACTTTAATTGCTTAGACACACATAGGAAGTGGTTATTTTCTATGATTATTTTTGCCAAAGTTCCCTTAGTGGTTTTTTTTCTTGCGGCCGTGACCTTCTTTTTTATGATGAGTGCTGAGAAAAACATCAATTGCTAAATGATGGCGATTCAATTTCTTTGCAATATCATCAAATGACAGTTGATAATCATTGGAGGCTACCATTTCACAAATGAGGATATCAAATCAAGGAAAAGAAAATTCTTAAAAATTCCTATTTTTCGGTATTTCTTAAAAATTTTATTTTTTAGAAATCCTGACTTTTTTGCTATTACAAAGGGAACTTTTGACAACTATAATCAAGGAAAATAATAACTTCCTATGTGTATCAAAGCCAATGTAGTTTCATTAAAATTTGTAGAAATAATGAAAAAATGATTTTGACTTTTTTTTTTTTTTTTAAAGTTTGGTTGGTTGTTTGGGTTTTATGGCATATCCTTTGTAGGTTATTTAACGCCAAATACATTTTTAAACAAATAATCAGTTCTATTTCAAACAATTCAGTTTAGCATTAGAACACAGTTTAATTGTCAAAAAATTTCTATTTTAAGCTATTCAGTTTAGTCAAACAGTTCTAATTCAACTAATTCACTTTAGTATAGATTTTGTTTACACACGGTTAGATGTCAAAACAGTTATATATTAAACAATTCAGTTTAGTGTAAGTACAGTTTCAATGTCAAAAACAGTTCCATTTCAAACAATTCAGTTTAGCACAAGCAGGCAGTTTAAATATAAGTACAGTTTGTCAAAAACATTTCTATTTCAAGCTATTCAAACAGTTCTAATTCAAACAGTTCAGTTTAGCGTAAGTACGCAGTTTAGTTCTATTTAGCCCATAGATAGGACTCTTATGGCTTGACTGGATCAGGGAGCAATGGCAATGAAGGGATGCTCCAGCATCACTGGAACCTCAGCATCAGATTGTTTAGTGTCATATCCAGGACACTGAGGTGGGGGGGGGTCATACCCCTGTGCAGGGGCGCAGTCGGTGTATTCTGCAGCCCCAGCCAACAGTGCAATTTTTTTTAAAGACTGTACATTATATCGGTATATGTTGTGAAAAACCGAACAAAAATGTAGGATCTCCGTGGTATAGTGGCTAACGTGCTGGACTGTGATATGGTAGTAAGCGAGTTCGAACTTCAGTTGTGCTATTATATTCACTTTCGGACTAATACCCTTACAAAAGGCATGAACTCGCTTATCTCCTAGCTATGGGTTAAATAATACTACTACTGTTCTTCTATAAGGATGGCTTCGGCATAAAAAAAACCCAAAGAAAACAAGTTGTCACCCCAACCTGACCCACTAGAAGCAGCATCGTCTCAAAATGTTCAGTTGATTATCACCCAACGCTATGGTCTTAATAATCTTGATTTTTCTTCTGATCGCCAAGCCTGTGGGGATTGTTCCAAGGGCATCGACAACAAATAAAATCTCTCTCACTTTCAAGTTACTTAGATTTTCAGATCTCTCGCAAGAGCAAGGTATTTGTCTATCTTTTCACTGTCGGCCAGTCAAAAAAAGAAAACCCCACTAGAATGCAAGTTTTTTTTCTTCTTTATTACTTACTACTAGATCTGGTTTTTGGCCGCAATTTGGTGTTCCGTTTGTATGTCTAAGTCCCAGAGAATTTTAAACATCTCGTTTTCTTGTTTTCTTTGTGCATATGCCATCCGTCAGCAAGACCAAATTTTAGTCTCTTTCACAATTCCCAGGGGATCGCCTTTCCTACCCAATCATGTCTGCTCTTGTATTCTTTTCGTGTCAGTGTGCCACATTCGCTTATTATATGATTAACCGTTTCATTTCCGTCAACATATTACGTACACTTGCTATCCTTGTACGTATTATCAATTTTGGCTCTGACATAATTAGTTTTTATGGCATTGTCTGATACTGCTATTAAAGAAAACTCAGTTTCTCTCTTCAGGTTTCCTCTTCTTAGCCATGTTCACGTTATCTCGTGCGAAATTTCATTAGTTTGTCGCTTGAAGTATTTATTAAATTGTTTTCTTTTTTTTTTGTAACAGCTACCACTAAAACAATAAGAAATCCTCGACAAGGTCGTTTGCGTTTCATTTCGGGGAAAAACATGAATCTCTTTGTTCTTCAGCTATGAGTAAATAGGGGTCAGACAGGAATCTTTGGCCTTGTCACAGTAACCAGTCAAAGGGAAGAAAAACTTAATTCAAACTAGTTATATTCTTCTAAAATTTACCTTGTGTCACTTCCTGTCAGTGGCTGAAAGGTTGGGCACACACACACACACACACACACATATATATATCAGATGATTTTTTCTCTATAGCGATAATAAAATCATAATTTGTCTATTCTTATCTAATGTTCTAATATTCAAACGACGATGAATGAAAGTTGTGTTTCCAAAAGATATATAATTAAGAAAATCATGTCTTTTGGTATACACCCACATGTGCATATACTCTCGTATTTAATTTATATTGTCAGTCAACTTAAAATGATTTTAAAATCAGTTTCAGGTAAAGTTTCTTCCATTTTCGACAACTATTTTTGCGTTCTGGAAGGAAGTGAGGAAGTTCGACAACTATTTTTGCGTTCTGGAAGGAAGTGAGGAAGTTCGACAACTATTTTTGCGTTCTGGAAGGAAGTGAGGAATAAAAATTTTCCACAGAATTTGTTCGTCAAGAATTCGATTAATTTCGGATGATAAAGACAGAAACAAATAAAAAAATCGCAGAAAAGAAAATATGGAAGGTGGACCGATACAAATACCTACTGTGAAACTGGGGAAACTTCCTTCTCTCCCAATCAGCAATTTTCTTTTACGAAGATTTCTTATGATATTGGAGTTTGAGTGACAGCAAGTTTTCTCAAGGCTCCAGGACTCTTCTCAGTATTTTGACCGATCTTAATGCTATGGCGTAGATGATCTCTACTTGTCCTTTGATTTTTCCAAAACTTCCATCTCTTTACCAACTCCTTGGGGATTGTTCCGAGTGAACCAATTACAATTGGTACTACCGTCACTTTCATGTTCCAGAATTTTTTTTAGTTCTCTGGCAAGGTCAGGTACTTCCTTCTCTTTTCACTTTGTGGTCTGCGGGGACGGCAAAGTCTACTATTCAGCAGGTTTTCGTTTTTGTTGACTGTAACTAGGTCTGGTCTTCTAGGCAGGATTAGGTGATCTGTTTGTACTTCGAAATCCCAGAGAATCTTTTGCGTCTCATTCTCCAGGACGGATTCTGTGTTGTGCATATGCCATCTGGCACTATGGTCAAATTTAGATTTCTTGCACAATTCCCAGTGGATGACCTTCCCCACCCAATCGTGTCTAGTCTTATATTCTTTGAGCTAATTTAGTGGTAGAGTGTTCGCCAATGCCTCGGAAGACCGGAGTTCAATCTCAGGTCGAGTCATACCAAAGACTCAAAAAGTGGTAACACTCAGCATTATAAGATACATTTCAAGGGTAAAGTGGAGGAATTCAGGGAAAGGAGTAGCGCCCTCCCCGACACTTCGGTGTAGTAGCTATTGAAAAAGGAGCTTTCGGGTGACCCTCGACTACAGTCGCCAACTTTACTTACTCTACTTATTATATGATTGATTGTTTCGTCTCAATCACCACATAGCCTACATTTACTATTTTTTGCGCCTTATGAATTTTTTCTTTCACATAGTTGGTCCTTATGGCGTTGTTTTGTGCTGGTATCGGAAGAGATTCAGTTTCTCTAAGGTTTCCCTTTCTTTGCCATGTCCAAGTCTTCTCATGTGAGATTTCGCTTGTTTGTCGCTTGACATGCCCATACAATTGTTTTTCTTCCCATTTTTGCTTTCTAGTTGTTGTTTGTGTTGTTTTTGGTCTTTCGTTGCTCTTTTTTATGCAGTCTTCGAGTCGTGTTATAGATGTATCGATGCTATCTTGAATGATTGTGATTCATCTTCCTTCTCCTCGTGGTGTAATGGTTAAAGCGATGAACTGCGGAATCGTAGTACGCGAGTTCGTACTCCAGTCGCGCTATTATGTTCACTTTCGGGCAAATACCCTTGGGAAAGGTATGAACCCCCTTATTCTCCCTCCAGCTATGGGTAAATAGTAGGACGGACTAGGTTCTTCAGCCTTGGTGAGGCAACTAGTCTAGGAGAAGGAAAACTCTGAATTTAAAACCTGTTAAACTCCGCTTAAAAATTGACCTTGTGTCATATCCTGCCCGAGCGGAGGGGTTGGTAAATAGTATCTTCCTTCTCCTTTTCTTGACACATACAGCCTGTCTATGTCATCTCTGGGATGTAAGACCTTATGCATCGTCATTACCTTTCTTGTTCTCTGGTCCATTTACCGAGGTTCTTCCCCGGTTTAATCAAACATGGTCTCGAGTATCTTACAAGGGGAATTGCCCTGGTGTTTATTCCTTTGAGAAGATTTCTGTTAAAAGTTTAGTTTAGAGTAATTTTCTCGTTCTCCTGAGATACTCTTTAAATTTTTTTCTTTCATCTCCGCTTGTTTGATGATATCCTCTTCCAGTTTTCAAGTAATTGTAGGTTTCCTTTTCTCCGATTCTGATTTTTCCTTGATTTGGTTGTTCTCTTCCTTCCGTCATTTCCGCTTTTCATTATTAGTATGGAACATTTTTCTATGCCAAATTCTATCCTTATATCCTCCGCCCAGTCGGCTGGAGTTGCAGAATATAACGACTGCACATCTGCAGAAGAGTAAGGAGGTGCCCGTTGTGTAATGGTTATCGTCGTAGGAAATGGACACGGCGACACGAGTTCAAATCCTGGACGAGGCTGATTGCATTTCACTTAGCACTAATACCCTTGGGAAAGGTATGAATCCAATTATTCTCTCTCCAGCTATGGATAAATCGTAGGAAAGACTAGGTTCTTCAGCCTTGGTGAGGCAACTAGTCTACGAGAAGGAAAACTCTGAATTAAAACCTGTTAAACTCTGCTTAAAAATTGACCTTGTGTCATATCCTGCCCGAGCGGAGGGGTTAGGTAAATATGATTAATATATGTAAAATTAATGAAAATCAATTATACTAATATATCAATGAACATGAAATTATATATACAAACAAAAAAGAAAGATTTGTTATCATCATCATGTCGTGCCGCCAGCACGGATATCCTTGACCATCTCTCGCCACTTTTCCCTATCGTTCATCGCCTCCGGCAGGTCTTCTGGGTTACATCCTGTGTCCTCACATAGCTGCTGTATGTAAGTTCGGGCTGGTCGTCCTGCTTTTGCTTGGCCATATGTGGGGGTCCATAGTAGTACGTCCCTTACGAGCTCGTCTTTGCTTCTCCAGCAGTGTCCGGCGTGTCTAGCTCGTCTGACCTGTATAGTTTTCGTGATGGGAGGCAGGTGGCCGTACAGTTGGCGTCTCGTGGGGTGTTGTCAACATTCTTGTGTAGTTGCCGTCAAGTTTCTTCTCCAGCCGTTTGGTATCTGTCAGGTCTGATTTCCATATTATTGGGAGCCTATCTATAGCCGTCCATGCTTTCGTCAGCCGTGTGTCGATGTCGTTTTCTGTTGATGAGACGCTACTTCCTAGGTAGGTGAATTTGTCCACTAGCCTCAGAGAGGCTCCGTCTAGAGTGGTAATGTTGCCCGTTTGGTTGTAACACATATATTCAGTTTTGTGCGCATTGACATGGAGGCCAATGCCTGCTGCAGCTCGTTCCAAACTATGCAGTAGTGTCTCTGCTTGATTAGGCGTATTCGCCAGTAACGCTATGTCATCAGCGTAGTCGGCGTCTGTGATTGTTTTTGCGGGGTACCTTTTGCTTCTTTTCTTAGTCAGCTCGAAGCCATTTTCTCTGATTTTGTCGATCGAAGCTCTAAGCACGTAGTCTTGACAGATGATAAAGAGGTATGGGGCTAGCGTGTCTCCTTGTAGTACTCCTGCAACAATGTCGAAGTATTCCGCGTCTCCATCTGGTGAACGTACTTTCACTTTGGTGTTTTTGTAGAGGATCATTATTGCTGCTACGGTTTCTTTAGGTAGGCCGTATGCTAGTAGGATTAGTTCCATTTTCCCTCTGTGAATGGAATCGAAGGCCTTGGTAAAGTCGACAAATAGTAATGTCGCCTGAAGGTTTTTTGCCCGGACGCCTTCAAGGATTCTACGGATGGTCAATATTTGTGAGGTTGTGGATCTATTTCTCCGGAAGCCATTTTGGTTTTTCCTAAGGATGTTGTCTATTTTGGGTTCTATGCGGTTTCGTAGTAGGGCATTGTAGATTTTGGCTGCTATGGATGTAAGTGTTATCCCTCGGTAGTTCTTGGCTAATCCGAGGTCGCCTTTTTTAGGGAAAGGAAGGATGCATCCCTTCATCCATCTTTCTATCCTATTTTGACTATAGACAGCGTTGCATTGCCGGAGCAGTATATCGTCGAATTTGTAACCATAATCTACAAGTTTTGATTTTCCATTAAACAAAACCAACCAACCAACTAGAATTAAAAAAAAATTGATTTGATTTAATGAGATCAAACAAACAAATCTAGTTTTTCTGTTCTTATGAGAAAGTAAACTCCACTTAAAAATTTGACCTTGGGTCATATCCTGCCCGAGCGGAGGGGTTGGTAAATAGAATCTGCAGAGGAGTAAGATCCGCCTAACAAGGCTACCTGTTGGGCATAGGTGGTGACCCATGATGCTTGACGGGATCCTGGTGGTTGAGCTGTACTTGGCCTGGAAATTGAGTGGTCAAGTCAGATTCATTATCATTGAATATTTGGAAGAGGTTTGCCTAGCTAAGTTCTCCCCTTTTTTAATAGAGTTATCGCAATAAGAGCTACCTGTCTCCCAACATAAGGAAAACAAGGAATGAAAACTTGCTTGTCGACAATTGTAGGCAGGCAGGAAACATTCTAAAAATGAAAAGTTCCCCACAACCAAATGCTGAGCATATCCTCACGAACGACTAAACACATCCACGGGAGTAATCAGAAGTTGGGAGTTGGACTTGGCTACTGCAGATAAGATGACAGCAGCCCCGGGAAAACAGGAAGGGACAAACATCTGAATAATCTCCATTAGAAAAAGCAATGTACAAATCTAAACTAACACCTAAATCCTAACATTTAACCAGCCCTATATTCCAAAGGAAGTGAAGATCGGCAATTGTCTTGAGAGGGTTGAAAAGTATGTCCCAGTATCCCCGAGGGGCTTCAAATACCAAAACTATGGACTCAACAGAGAAGCTTGTAGAAGACGACAGACATGTGCAAAATGCAGTGAAAAGAACCCGGACCAAATAGGGGAAGATTGCTCAAAAAATGGATGTCCAAATTGCCGACAAGACTATCCGGCTTACTCAAGATCTAGGGACATCTATAAAAAAGAAAATACTTCAAGTAAAACACGAGTGGAAGGTGTCCTTCCTGGAAACAAGGAAAATAGTAGAGTCCTACATGGGAGAAAACTCTTTCGCCTCTGTTGCACGGAGGGCGGATCGGATACAATCAAAGAACAAATATACAGTTTTGGTCGAGAAATTGATCCAGTTGGAAAGGAATGATTGACCAAAGTTTCAGAATCACCTGAAAAACTACACTTGGTCGAATTTCAGCAAGCACAAACTCATCGACTGGTTAAAAAAATAACAGAGAAAAGGAATGAGATGGTTCAAGCAAAAACACACATACGAACTACAACTGTTAAAAGAGCAAAATCTCCAACAAAACAGTCATGACATGTCTCCAATCTGTCCATCAAAAACCGTAAAAGACAGGGTAAAAAAACTTGTCTCCTAGAACAACTTAAACAAAAACCATAAGCTCTCATTGGTAAAGCTGGAAAAATACATATGAACACTAAAGTGTACAATAAAAGACCAGGAATCACATTCAAACTGCCCTCAGGCAAATTTGATACAGTCCCTTCAATATCAAGAACAAAGTCACCTATAAGAATAAATAAACAGTGCAATGCTCAGGGATTGACAAAATCCCCACAAAGAACCTATAATATAGAAAGTATGGATAGTGATTCAGACTGCAATTGAAACCATTTAACGGTGCGCAAACAAATAAGCTCACTCTCTTTGTTTTAAATATTACTTACAACCCATCCACTTAAAAAGTAAAAATGAAATTACTAACAAATCTCTTACATATCTTTTATATCTATTGAAATGTGGGTAAATTATTAAAATTATAGGAGTGTAAATCCTATACACGCTTAGAATTTAATGACTAATGCTAAATTGTTACTGTTAAGTAGCAATACTCGAAAACATTTAACTGTGTGCAAACAAACAATTAAAAGTGAATAGAATAATTCGTATGGGATAGAAATATTTGAAATCCTTTAACTGTGAAGAAAAATGAGCTCAGGCTTGTTTAAAAATGTTATCAGCAAAATGTTTACAAACCATAAGTATTTAATATTATATATAAGTATAAACAGCATTTGGCATTAAATAACGAACAAAATTTTGATGTAACATATAACCAAACCAACGAACAATTCACTTACAAATCATATATATAACCATTTAACTGCTTATAAACACATGACCGATGATAAATTTAATTGTTTGCGTTTGATGTTATATTTTGACCCACGCCCCGGCCCAAAAAGGTGATACACCGGAAGGAAGTGACACATTCCAATGGTCAGTAATCGAAAGAGATCGCGTGGGCGGATTAAGGCTTATGATATGGGACAAGGTAAAAGTTCCCATTGTGCCACTACAGTGATGCACCGGAAGAGAGTAACCTCTGAACTGCATGACAGTTATTTCCGCTTGATGACGATTAAACATTCGATTTCAAAGATCCAGTGGGCGATCGTGTGGGCGTTGAATTATTATATAATTGAGTTGAGTTGGGTGCCAAAGGAGTTGCCAGTAGAATTCCAGAGAGTTAGAGACGAGATGTGGTAGGGAAGGCCACACCCGACCGAGGGGGGGCCCTCAGAAAAGCCCCGATGGGGTGGACCCCAAGACCTCTGGTTGAGCATCTAAGAGAACAAGAAAGACACAACGTGACGGTCATAACAGTGGGGTCAAAATATGAAGTTTATGTTCGGTCTCCAGCACCCTCTCACATGCAAACCTTGAACAACCCTTTCGAACCCTTGCAATAAAGTGAGAGGTATATATTTTGTTAAAGAAGTCTTCCTGTGTCTTCCTTCTTGCGTCTTTATCATGCGTCGTTTATTACTGTATCTCTTATCATTGCGTCGGTATGTATCCAGTACATATATGTATATTTCTGCATGAATCAGCAGATGAACATACAACATTGATAGTAATACACGAAACCATTTAATCTTGTACAAATAAATGAGCTCTTGCTTGTTTAAAATATCATCAACTAAGTATTCGTTTAGAAGTTTTAGGTTTAATATACGAGGATCATTAGATAAGTTTCCAGACTTTTTTCGTATAGACACTTTTATTGATAGTACACGCATGAAACTCTAGTCCCCTTTGAAGTAATCTCCTCCGGTTGCAATGCACTTGTTGTACCGTTCCAATACCTTCTGGAAGGCCCCTTGGAAGTCCTCTTGTGTAAGCGTGTCAATGACCTTCGTCACAGCCTCTTTCATCTCCTCAATTATCTCATGACGACAGCCTCTGAACTTAGGGAATAACCAAAAGTCACAGGGACCAACGTCTGGACAATTGGGAGAGTGACGAACTGTCTTGATGCCCATCTTGCTCAAATAGTCTGTGACAAGGATGGAGTTGTGGACTGGTGCATTGTCCTGGTGGAAATGTCACTGACCCGATTTGAAGAGTGCTGGCCTCTTCCGACCGAATCTCTTCCTGAACTCCCTTAAAACCTCAACATAGTAACCCTAACCCTTTCGCCAATCAACTCTGGTGTATTGATTTCCTTACTCCTCTCACACCTCTCATCATCCCTCACAGACTCTGTGCCTTCCTTGAATCTCTTATGCCACTCAAAAACTGATGCTCGATTCATGCAAGATGCTCCAAAAGCAGTCTGAAGCATTCCATACGTTTCCGTGGCATTTTTTAAAGTCTAAAACACGATTTTATTGCTTATCGTTCTTCTAAAGTGTCAGATTGCATTTTTGAAATTCACCAGTTGTGACAATCAGGCTTTAGTAGGGTGTATTCCAATTGGTGCTGTAGCTGTTGATTTGAACCTGACATCATAGAAATTGGTCAGCCATCTCATAAGATGTATTGCAATAACATAGTGAATTTTCAAGAGTCTACGACAATTTTAAATGCCTGTACAAAAAAGTCTGGGAACTTATTGAATGCACCACGTATGTAAAAAAACATAATTTGGCATTAATTACCAACAAACGTTGATATGTCATTAAACCTAACCAACCAACCCTATATCCTGACTGTATATCCTCACTGGCTGTATAAGGGTTGCCTATTCTTTTTTAGTTTTGGCAAACCGTTTGATGTCATCCCTTATTATTTTACTCATTTGAGAGTTTTCCACACCATCGTTAGCTGATGGTTTTCCCCTGGAGTCAGAGTGACAGCAAATCTCCTCAAGTTCCAGGACTTTGTTGACGGTGCCGAGCGCGCCAATGACAATTGGTATCACCGTCACTTTCATTTTCTAGCAAGGTCTACGTACTTATCTCTCTTTAGGCTTTCTTTCAGTTTTATCTTGTGGTCAGCCAGAACGGTATAGGCCACAATTCGGCGGGTTATCTCTTTATTATTATAATTCCATCACCACAATCACCACCTCTTCCTCCTCTTGACGAATTTTTCCCACCAAGAGTAATTTGTGGTTTTTACTGAAGTCTAAGTGACAACAAGTCTCCTCAATTCTTGACTCAACTCAGTATAATAGCCGACTTCGGCAGGGTTAGTCTGTACGGTCTCAAATCTTCTTGGGATCTCCAGTTCTTCCAGGACATTTTCTCGGGTCTATTCAAAGGGCTCCAGTAATGACCGATATCACTGTCACCTTCATGTTCCATAATTTCTCAGCTCTCTGGCAAGGTCTAAGTATTTCTCATTTTTTTTGTTTCCGTTTGCTTTTAGTCTGTGGTCTGTTGAAGCTTGAGCCACAGTGATGACATAGATTCACCACATAAAATGTTTAAACTCGGTGACATCTCTTTCTTGAGCAGTTGACAAATTTTAAATTTATGCTACTTAATAACCTTTTTTACTATAGAGATTATCACTCTTTGGGGGAATTTCAATGAATTCTAAGCCGTATGTGTAGAATAATAATAACACATACCTCCGTAAAGCGTCCAGCTGGGAGAAAAAATAAAGCAGGTCATAGCTCAGTGCAGTCCGTCTTGCAATGCTAACCTGAAGCTGGTTTATATAATGAAATACCTTCACTCACTTACCAGCAGTCAATCACTGCCCATGCAATGGAATCGCCCACTTGTGCACAATGGGATGCTCCAAGTCACCATAAATACCTCCCGTTCCTCAATCGCAGCAATTATAGCTTCCTGTCTTCACGACTGATTGCTCTTGGCTATCGCAACTAATTGCTCTACGTGACCTGACAAATCCTACAGGATTTACACTCCTATAATTCAAAACCAGTAGGCAAAGAGCACGTGGAGTAGAAAATTCTGGAAAAATAGGATCCAAGATTCACTTGTTCCCAAAACAAAAATAGTAAGGCGTCAAAATACAATGGTTTCTGGAACCCGATTGGACAGAATAGTCGCGCGCCAGTGCTTTAAACTACGTATGCGCGTTTTGAATTTCTCCTGCAAAAAAAAAATCTTGCATTTGGAGCCGGTCACGTGATTAGGTTACCTATATATTCTGCGCCTTCCAAAGTTCTCTCTCTAACACACACACACACACACACACACCTCTTCTCTGCGAACTATCAACAGCTCCAGACAATGCGACAGCTTCAGAGAATCAACCGAAAAATAGCAGAACAGAGCCAGAAAAATTACGTTCATAGCCATATTGAAATTAGTACGTATACCATCTTTCAATATACTAAACTTTCTATGGACGTCATAGTCGCTTCTCACATAAAGACACACACACACATTCAGCCAGTGAACAGAAACATACTTCGCTGCTAAGTACTTTTTAGTTCGCACGTGTATATACACATATAATAAAGTGAAAGAAACAAAACTAAGGATCTGGAGAAAGAAAACAAAAGATGATGAAGGATCAAACGAAAGAAAGAGAAGAAAAACTACCACTTCCGAATTTTAAAAGAAGAAAAAAACACGAAGAAAGAAGAATAAATATCTGGAGACCCCTCACACATACACTTAAAAATAAGCTAAAGTTCGGGATTTGGAGAAAGAAAGGGTCACGAAATGAAAACTCAAAGTTCCGGAGCGAGAAAAAACACGAAAGTAAATAATGCAAGAAAGAAACCAAGAATCAGGAGAAAGTAGAATAAAGATTTGAAGAAAAAAGAAAAACCTAAAAACTGCGTAGGTACCTGAAGAAAGAAAGAAAAAAAACTTAAATATGTAAAGAAAAGAAAGAAAGGAAACAAAGTTCCGAGAGAAAAAAAAAAGAAGAAAACCACGGATCTGGAGATGGAGAGAAAGAAAGAAATTAAGAATCTGGAGAAAGAAAGAAAGAAAGAAAGAAAGAAAGCGAATAACGGAACAGCATATGGACAATTGGTCTCGAAAACCGTTTCATTTTGAATTATTACGCCCCATCATTTTCAATGCCTTTTCCCTAAAGATTCAACCAATTTAGGAACCATTTACAGTTTCGCAGGGATGAAAACTTCTCAAAGACACATATCGGTTCTCAAACAATCCTCTAGGAGCAGAATTATGCAGCCAAATCGAAATTAATTCCTCTCTTATCTTCTGCTCGAGTTGTTCAATCGGCAAGATTATTTCCCTTGACGAAAGTAGTTTGAATGTTGTAACTTTTCAATGACCAACTGTTAATGAGCACAAATGCTAATTTCATTTTTGTTTTTTTTTCTTCATTTTTTCTTTCTTTCTTATTTATTTTTGTTCACCGGGGAGACATTTCATATGTTTGCTGTCATTTTACTCATAAGTTAAAAATTCCAACATGATGAACATTCTTTGCAGAATAATTTTTTAAATTCCTGCTTGAAAATAAGTCAGCATTTAAAAAAAAGACAGGGGATGCATGAACTGTGGCACGGAGGATTTTTCTATAAATTTCCATCTTTCTTCTCCTGACGAGAAGACGACTTAAAAATCAATATATTAATACTGCTGTAACTACCAATTTACCTTCGTCATCGTCACTTAACGTACGTCACGAAAAGTGGAAAAGGATTAGAAAGACTAATGTGGCGTTGTCACTGATGACTACTAGGTTGATGATGGTACCAAACTGATCGTCTTGTGAGGGGGGGGGGCAACACAACAGTTTTCAATTAGAGGACATTGTGTTGTTTACTTCCGTACAGTAAAAAAACTGTTTGTTTTCTTTGTTTAATGGCATATCAACCTTTGCAGGTTATTTAATGCCAAAGCCATTCTCTTAGAAGAATATTAGTGGTACTATTTAACCCATAGCTGGGAGGATTAGGGGGTTCGTTCCTTTCCCAAGGCTATTTGCCCGAAAGTGAACGTAATAGCGCGACTTTAACCATTACACCACGAGGACACCCCCTCTCTCTGCTCTCTAAGAACAAAAGAGATTCGAAGAGAAAAAAAAAACAAACAAGTTTCTTTTATGGGAATTATCAGAAGAGCAAACTATCCGTCTACGTGGGTGAACTGCTTAACTTTCTCGGTCACTTAGATGATCGATGGAGTTTTGAGGATTTCGGTAACCCAACTTTTCACGCTTGGGTGCGTGATGTAGCATATTTCATTGCTTTCTGTCTACCAGTAAACTTATCTCTTCTGTCTCCCATCAGCATTTATTACTTATATATATATATCCCACAACAGTAACTGTACGGCCACCTACCTCCTATCTCTAAAACCATCTAAATCAAACTAACAAGAGAATCAATTTTTATTTATTGCGGACTTTTGCCCTCATCTTGATAGTTTTTGTGTTGTTTCTTCTTTCACTACGTTTCGGCCAAATTTCACTTCTGGCCTTCTTCAGGTGATTTACCGAAAAAAAAAAAAAAAAAAAAAAAAGTCTGCAATAAATAAAAATTAATTCTCAGATTAAGAAGCCTCATCTCAAAATGATTCCAATTAAAGACAAAACTAACAAGACATACTGGATACTGTTGGAGAAGCAGGGAACCCCAGACATCCATAAAAAAAAACAAAAACAAAAAAAATACTTAATCATTAGATAACCTAATAAGGGTTGACATGCCGTAAAATCGACCCACCTTTGCCAAATCAAACGGAAACTGCATCATCCAGAATTCGAACCTGGTTCATTTGAACAGCTAACCATTGCTCAACGGTCACCACTTCACTAATGGATTTTATAGAAATCTTTTAGTTTTGAATTTTCCATGGCGTGATAGGGTTAATTTTCTGTTTGTTATTTTGTTCAATATACACATGTCCGGAGGTGGGGAGGGAAGTCTCTTACGTCGTGGCTAACGTGCCAGAAAGCAACATCGTAGTAAGCGAGTTCAAACTCTAGTCGCGCTATTACGTTTACTTTCGGACTAATGCCCATTGGGAAGGGTATGAACCTCCTTATCCCCATGAATAGGTTGAATAGTCCCACTACTGTCCTTCTACAAGGATGACTGGCATTAAATAACCTACAAAGGTTGACATGCTATTAAACGAAGAATCTGAAGCTGAACATGTTCGACATTCAAAATGTCATCATTCTGCGTTTAAATGATGTCGAAGAAGAAAGTTTAATAAGTGACTGTGATTCTTGCGAGAAAAAAAAAATGAGAAAATTGTTACAAAATGCCTCCCCATCTATATTGGGCAGTTCTTTTTAAATGGATACCAGTAACGTTTAATTTTGTCAATTACTTTATAAAGAGACGCATTGATTATGTATTGTACAGCATAGAAGGAAAAAGTTTACGTTTGAGAAGTTAGCTGAAATCGAGTTTTTTTTCCTGTTTTCAACTTATATTAATTTTCAATGAAAGAATAACGGAGGAGTAAAATAAAGGCAATAAAATTGAAAAAAAAGAAAAGAAAAATTTCTTATTGATGAGAGAAAAAATGAACGCGAAAGAGAGAAAAAGAAAAAGGCTCCAAAAAAGAAATGAAAAAAAGGGAAAGTATATAAAACTGAGGAAGGGGGGATGAAAAATGTTAAAAAATACTAGACGATTCGTGAACTTGATGGGTTCATGTAGTAACTTTTCTTTCTTTCTTTCTTTGTTTTTAATGGCATATCAACCTTGCTGGGTTATTTAATCCTTAAGCCATCCTTGTAGAAAAACAGTAGTGATAGCCGGTGGGGGAGGGGGATTCGGAATTTCATAGCCGGTGGGGGAGGGGGATTCGGAATTTCATAGCTGGTGGGGGAGGGGGATTCGGAATTTCGTACCTTTCCCAAAAGGTATTTGTCCGAAAAGGGAACGCAATAGCGCGACTGAAGTTAGACCTCGCTTACTACGATGTGGCAGGCCGGAACGTTTGTCACTAAATCATTGGACTCCCATCCTATTGTAATAGCTGTCCATGATGATATTAATACTTCTTTTTAGGGAGCAGTGAACGATTCTAATTAGCATTTTATAGTTATCTTCATTATATTGAGGATTTGGATACAACCCCCCACACACACACAAAAAAAATGTTCAGTGGCAAGAACTACGAGGTGCATACGATAAGTTTCCAGACTTTCGTACGGGCACTTTTATTGATAGTACACACATGAAACTCTAGTCCCCTTTGAAGTAATCTCCCCCGGCTGCCTCATCTCCTCAATTGTCTCATAACGACAGCCTCTGAGCTTAGGGAATAACCAAAAGTCACAGGGACCAACGTCTGGACTATAGGGACGGTGAGGAACTGTCTTGATGCTCATCTTGCTCAAATAGTCTGTGACAAGGATGGAGTTGTGGACTAGTGTATTGTCCTGGTGGAAATGCCACTGACCCGATTTGAAGAGTGCTGGCCTCTTCCGACCGAATCTCTTTTTGAACTCCCTTAAAACCTCAACATAGTAACCCTAACCCTTTCGCCAATCAACTCTGGTGTATTGACTTCCTTACTCCTCTCATACCTCTCATCGTCCCTCACAGACTCCCTGGCTTCCTTGAATCTCTTATGCCTCTCAAAAACTGATGCTCCATTCATGCAAGATGCTCCAAAAGCAGTCTGTAGCATTCCATACGTTTCTGTAGCATTTGTTTCCAAGTTTAAAACAGAATTTTATTGCATATCGTTCTTCTAAAGTGTCAGATTGCATTTTTGAAATTCACCAGTTGTGACAATCAGGCTTTAGTAGGGTGTATTCCAATTGGTGCTGTAGCTGATCATTTGAACCTGAAATCATAGAAATTGGCGAGTCGTCTCATAAGATGTATAGCAATGACATAATGAATTTTCAAGAGTCTACGACAATTTCAAATGCTCATACGAAAAAATTCTGGAAACTTATCGCATGCACCTTGCAGCTTTCATAAGCTCTGTGCGAACACGGGCTGTATTTTGGAAGAACTGTCGGGAGCGATTGATGATAGTGAGGGACGGAGAGAGAAAGAGAGCCAGGGAAATCTGTGCGGTCAGTGTGATTTGATAACAAGGGTATAACATTCTTTAGGCATTAAAAACATGTTAAAAATTTAAAAAATTATAAACTATAAAATTACAACTTTTCATTGGCTGCTGTTTTGACCTTATAAGGTCTCATCAGCAGTGTATACCGTAATCTCCACTACTGGAAAGAGTATGGATGTAACTTGCAAGACACATTTAGGTTATTTGGCCGCGCAATTACCATGACTAGTTGATTTGGCGTCACTTGTGTGCGATATGAACTGGTGGTTCAGTTGTAGAGTTTCGGCACTACAATCTGTGGTCGCTGGTTCGATCTCCAGTGGTGGAGATTACGGTACACACTGCTGATGAGACGTAATAAGGTCGAAACAGCTGTCCAGTGTTCCTGTATATCGTGCGTAGGTGTTCGCCGGATTTTCTGGTCATGGTAATTCAATTCACAATATTAATTCCTCTGCATAAAAAATATGTATTTCATTGGCTATTTTGATGTAGAAGTAAGGATTCCATGGCCAAAATTTCCAGCAGGACAAATTTCTGCGCTTCTCGTTCGCGGCAAAAATACCGGCCACTCGGTTTTAAGGTATAAATAACCCAGCAAAAATTGACATGCCTTAAAACCTACCAAAAACAAATTTATTTTAAGCATTTTATGGGTGTAAACTTTTCTCTTGAAATAAACCCCTTAACCGATGATTATGATGTAATCAAACTCAGACGAAATAAGAATCGAGATTCCAACTCTGGAAAAATTTAAGACAGTATCAACTAAAGCAGAGGTTTTCAAAATTTTCTGTTTTAACGTCTATCATGTGAACTTCTTCATAAAAAATTAAATTCATCAAAAATATTTAATGAAAATCACATCTAATATTTTCAGAGTAATGACATTTAGTGACAGGGATGTGTTCGCCTTGGATAGTTCAAATTGTCAGTTCTTCGCGATATTTTTCAATTCACCTTGCACAACAATTCTAGATCTTAATGGGGTCATCATATTGGCCAGTGCTGAAAATGTTGTTTCGCTCGCAGTTTGCAAAAAGTAGCAGCATTTTAACCGCCTTTTGAGACAACAATGGGTTCTCAGAAGCCTTGCAAATCCAAAATTTTACGAGTGGTTGTTGTTTAAATTGAATTTTTTAATACGTGGGTAACTTGTAAGTAGAAATACGAATTTGCAGTTTTATCACTAATTGGATAAACATTTCTAGACACCCTTGCAGCGTAGACCTCTCCAAACTACAGTTTGAAAATGACTGATCAATAGTGACCAGAGAATTGGTTTGGTTTTATGTCATATCAACCATTTTAGGTTATTTAATGCCAAATCCTCTTTATACATACATATTAAATATATAGGATTCGGTTCAGTTGGGTTTTATGGCATATCAACCATTGTAGGTTATTTCATACCAAATCCTCTTTATACATATATATATATTAGATAAATAGGATTTGGTTTGGTTTTATGGAATATCAATGGTGGATCTGCTTGTAAATTATTTGTATTAGATAAGAATACTTGAACTCATATAACTGTGTGCAATTGATTTATATTAAGAATAATTACTTGAGGCTGGAATTGTTTACAAAAGATTTTACTTTTTGTGGGTGGTGGTTTTTCATTGATGTCTTCTGAAGTCGCCTAACAGTGCTGTAGTCTGGATGGTCTCGCTTCTTCCTCTGATCTCCAGTTCCCATAGTTTCTTTTAAATGTCTTTGAGGATTGTTTCAAGAATGAGAGAACTTGGATTCATGTAGCTGTGCGCAAATTATTTATATCAAGAATAGTTACTTGAAGATATAATTATTCGCAAAGGATAATTATTGTTGTTATCTATAATTACGTAAAATCAGCCGCACCCTTCTTCAGAAGAATGAACCCTTCCCACTCCAAAAATGGGCGGTTTGTGTATAATATTAAACTCTATCTGGTGATAAAAATATGGAGTAACCACTTGATTACCATGACTCTTAGTTCTACCCTGACTCTCAGTTATCGTACCTGTTATGTCCCCATATATACATCAAATAGATCTGTTTGATGGGGTCTAGTTGGGTTTTTGGACAAATCAACCATTGTTAGTTATTTAATGCCAAATCATCTTTATACATATAAATTAAATATGATTTGTAAACAAATTTCGTGGATAACATTTCTCAACGAGCCTTATTTAATTTGAATAATTCTGTTTACTATTAATCATTTATTTTCAGTTAAATGATTTCAAGTTATTTCAGTTAAATGATATCAAGTATCGTTAAAATTTACTATCAGTCATTTGCATAAATTTTGATGGATATACAAATATTTGTAAGTGAATAGTTTGTTGGTAATTTCATTTTTAAATGAGTTAGAACTAATTTCTTTGCAGTTGTTTCTACAAAGTTAAATGGTGTCAATTATTGCTATCTAACACTAATAATTCTATTCAATATTAATCATTTGTTTTTACACACAGTGAAGTGGTCACAAGTATAGCTATTCATTCATTCATTCATTGCACACAGTTAAATGGTTCCAAGCCCAGTCTGCAGTGGAGTATGACACCAACCCAACGAGTGTCCGGTATATGACATTAAACGATCTGATGGTGAAACTCCAGTAATGCTGAAGCTTTGGGGAATGCGGAGTAACCTTCATTGTCATTGCTCCCAGGTCCACTCTGGTAAGGAGTGGTAGCACCTGAAAAGTGCCTATCTATGGATCAAATAGAGCTGTTTGACATTTAAACTGAGCGCAAAAAAAAAAAAAATGACTAATGTCAAATTGAATGATTTGAAAGACAACTATTTTATCATTTAACAGCGTGTAAAAATGATTAACCTTCAATTGAATCGTAAGTGATTCATAGAAATACTTGGAATCATTTGACCGTGTGCAAAACAGCGAGTTTTGGCGCGATTGAAAACATTATCAACAAATCATATTGAATATATATGTACAAAAAGGATTTGGCATTAAATAACCAACAATGTTTGATATGCAATAAAACCAAACCAATCAAATAATTCCAAGTATTGCTACTTTTCCCTAGCAATTCAATTAGACAGTCATTTGTTTACACAAAGTTAATGATCAAACAGTTCAATTGATTACAATTCAATTTACAACAAATTATTTTTTGCACAGCTTAAATTCCAAACTGTTCTATCTGACCCATAGAGAGAACCCTATCGAGTGCTACCAGTGCGGGTCAGAGTGGAACTGAGAGCAATGGCAATGAAGGGGTACTCCAAATTCCATAAACCTCCAGGACTGGAATCTCATCACTAGATGCAGTTTGCTGTCATATCCAGGACACTCATTGCGGGGTGGGGTCGTGCCCCTCTGCAGAGATGCAATCGGTATATTCCTTAGCCCCAGCCGACAGTGCTGAAATCTGAGATAAAGAAATGATCATCAATTTAAAATGAATGAGAACATACATTTTTGGACTGTATATAATTAGAAATTACTATATATATAATTTTTGGTTAGAGACCACGGATTGTTTCCTTTTCAAAATCTTCAAGTGAAGTTGTTTGAGTCTTTTTATTTTTTCTTATGTCTGGGTGAAGATGGTAAATAAAGTGTCCCATCCAAACTAGCCAAAGCGCTTTCGACCATTTCGCTGATCATCCTCAGGGTTGTGTGAGGATGTTTGTTGCTGTGAGATTTATTTCTATTAATTTGGAGTGGGCAAGGCTCATTGTTAGGGTGAGTGGTAGGGTTAGTTGTTTAATATGTTAATACCTGTGTTGAATGCTATTTTGTTTATAGTATTTTTAAAAAATTAATGGTTATTGCTTCGAGGATTTGTTAACGGTTTTTATTGTCATTTTTGTACCTGACGAGTAAGTAATAAATAACATTATACTCAAACACAATAAACCCACCGGACATCATAAAAAAATAAAACTCATTTATTACACTAAATTTAAAACATCAAACTTCATCGTTAAGAATGACACAAACTCCTTAAAACTTTTCTAAATCAAAACAATGCAGTGTATAAATTTATATATCTATTTCTCGAATGTCTCTCGTAAAATAACTTGACAGCTAATACCTACATTGGTCTTACAACAACCACACTCTCTCGTCGCCTTACGTACCACCTCTTTGACATAAGTGCCATAAAAAAAGCATAAAGACATTGACAAACTCAAATCCCCGGATATAAGAAAGACCCTAATTAACACTACAAAAATCATATCGTGCAGGTGTCTTTTCGGTAGCTAAAATCTTCGAATTGAAATGTAAACTAATTTGGAAAGGTCAAGCGCGTGTACTAGGGAACATATGACATGAGGACACCTGTTATCTCTTGACAGGAAAGCCAAACGTAAATAGAATAGATTCATGTTGTGTCATAGGTTTGAGCGAGGTAAAATAAAAACATAATGAAAGTTAGGGACACGTGTGATGATAATGATGATATGACGCAATTACTTAGTATTCTTTTTAGAATACATAAAAGTTAGCAAATCTGGGACAGTAGTAAGTGAGAAGTTAAGCATTGAGTTGAGATCCACAGGAGCCTTCTGAAGAAGCGAGAGTGGGTGGGTGAAACTCTGTAGCGGCAATAGTATGTCTGTTCATTGACCCTTACAAGTTCTCTCTCTCGAGCTTCGATGACTGCTGGAAAAAAATGCAGTCTGAACAGTGAAAACCGACGGTCGAAAAAAGCTCCAGATGGATTGCGTCATTCCCCACATGTTGATCTTTCAAACACTGCGTGGATACAGAGGGGATTGATGAACACACTACCCGAAAACGCATGTAGTAGTCACTGAACAAAGGCCACACTTGGTAATGTTACCACCATAGTGTTACATTTGGCGCTGGTATCGGTGATAACGACAG
>CAUZXS010003286.1:92500-99960 GCA_963585895.1 Sepioteuthis lessoniana | reverse complement strand
CACCTTCACTATGGTAAAAACATGTAACACAAGGACAATTTTATGTTGAGACCTTTGTAGGTGGGCAGCAGCAAAAACTGCCCAAGCTTTGTCACCATACCCCTTTAGAGGGCTTGTTTCAGGTATCAGGTAATAAACCTGATCCTAACTCTTTTTTGAAGACAAATCAGATTTTACTTGGAGAACAGCTTCCTGATTGTGCAAAAGATGCTACTCGGAACTTTTAGATTAACTTTTCCAAATATCTTCTAAAAGAATCTAAGATCTCAGATTAATTTGAAATAATGGTCATTCATTAAATTCAGCCAAGTTTGGCCCAAGGCCAATACACTACCTTCCTAAGTAGTGCTTCATGGTGACGCAATCAAAAAAGATCCTAAATAAATAAGGTCGTATTTACCATAATTACATAATATATTTTGCTAAAATTAGTTTAGTTATGGCATGAGGCACCCACCCAGTGCGAATCGAACTCACAAGTGACAGCCAAGCTTTCTAACCATTGCACCATAAGAAATAGCTTGCATATGTTAAAGTGTTTGGTCGTCCCAAAACTAGAAATAAAACAAATTTAGAGCATAGAATAATACCAACTTGAAAAAGAAAAAGGGGGGAAAAGTGATAGAGTTACTTCCCTTCATCCATGACAAAAAATACCCTCCCTTTGGTATCTATTTTATTATTATTATTTTTTTTTTTTCATTTTCAAAATATTGTTACTATTCTTTTCAACCATCTATTGTTTACATTTTTTATTTCATAATTACTCACTCAGACCAAAATAACTTTTTACAATGACACTGAGAAAAAAGATAGGGCCCATTGTCCTCCAGGGACTGTTCAGCCTACGCATTTTTTTATTATCATGAAATTTTACTCTTTTTTTTTTTTGGCTCACTGAAACAATACAAAAAAGGAAAACACGAAAGGCATGTATTTTAATAATAATTATTAATTCATAAATATAATAAAAAAGACGTTTAAAGCTTAAAAAGTAAATTAAAAATATATAATTTTAGCATAAACACTAAACCATCCACGTATCATAAAATAAATAAATTTTAAAATTCAGAAATATAGTTATTTCAGTGTCTATTTCAATGCTTCAATAACCAAAAAATGCATCCTAGTTGTAATGAAATAATTCTACTTTAAACTTTTAGTTTCATTTTTTTAAATTTCGATTTTTTTTTTCCTTTGAAACTTGACATCATAAATGAACAACTTTCACAAAAACATTAATTCATTATAGAATCCAAGTCATAAAAAAGTTCTAAAAAATCAGTTTAAAAAGTTTTCAAAACCTAAAAGAAAAAAAAAAACAGGGTGGGGGGGGGGTCTTACTTCATACCAGGTACCAGACAAAAGGATTCTGTGGGTGTTTGAACGAAGAAATCGACACATTGAAACATTTGTTGGTCAATAAGTTATATTTTGTTATTGATTAAGTTTTCTAAAAGGATTTAACAAAGAAAAAGAAAAAAAGCAGAGGAAAAAAAACAATGAAAGTTTTTTTTTTGAAGACTGGTTAGTGAGCTTCGATAATAATTACAACTCGCTAACGTTTTGTACTAGAAACTACAAGGCGTGAAATAATATAGGTCAGATTTAAAAAAAATAAAAATAAAACTTGAATTGATGTAAATATGTTTGATTTGAACTTGTTTATTTAAACAAAAGCTCTTTAATATTTTTTTTTATTTTAGTTTACCCAATTTTCATTTCAGAAGAGAAAAAAATTATTTATTTTTAATTAAAACTAAAAACTGAGACCAAAAATATCTGACAATAGAGATTTTTTCCTTTTTTTTTTTACAGAGATCGATAAATCCCGAAAGATTTTTTTTTAAACTAAGACAGAAGGTAGGGATTTTTTTTTTTTTTTGGTGGGGTGCCCAAGCTTAGAGAGCAGCATTACGTGATATTTTGAATAGGATTAGTTTGAAAATACACCCCCCTCGTATAATTGATTACTTTTTTCTTAGACCGCAAATCTTCATCTTATCCAGCATTTTTAGTAATAGTCTTTCTTTCTTTGGGAGGTTATAGAAAAAATGCAAAGGGTATTTACAGTAAAAACAAACTTTTATTAAAAGATGGCATTAAAAAAATTAGTTTTCAAGATTTGACTGCACTTTTTCAGTCATGGAACTTAATTGACTTGGCAAGTAATTTACGTAGATGTATTCCCTTACTTTGAAACCACAAAAATGTATATATCCGTATCTATGTGTTAGATTACTACTCTCAACTTAAAGGTGTAATAACAAATGATAAAAAAATAAGTATATATATATATATATATATATATATATATATATATATATATATATATATATTCATTTATGTGTGTATAAATAATTTGATGGTGAGGGGCACAATTGTTACAAAAAATACTTTTTAGAATTGAGATAGACAAAGTTTTATTTTTTGCACATAGATAAATAGATTACTTTGTTAAAATTCCTCATATTGCGAATATCATCAAAAAATCAAAATTAAATTGACACTTTCAAACTTATATAAGGAAATTAATTTAAAATGGTGAAAAGTATTTTTGCTTGTCTTTTGGGGAATAATAAAAGTTGTGTAGTTGATATTGAAAGTAACTTTGTGAAATTAACAAAAAATATTTTTTTTAAATTTACTTTAAAACTTTTCAGTGTACGTTTTAAAATTGATATCTAATGATTGATGGAAAAACAAACTTTCAGTATTATATATATATATATTCATGGAAAATAAATTATTTTCTTCAGAAGCGGTGAAATTACAACCAAATTCACATTTTTTCCTTAATTTATAGTTTTATGTTGTATAGTTTTTCATTAGTTTACATTTTTACGTATGACTTAAAAAGGGATTTGAATTTCAAGTGTGTGTTATACATATTGGGGTGGGGAATGAACCAGTAAAACACTGAAATAGTTTTCATTGCAGTTTTGACAGTTTTCTAAAATATTTTTCGAGTATCTAAAAAATGTATTCAAGTTTTGTTTTCGTTTTACATAAAAAGTTATACTAAAATATAAAAGAGAAAAAAAAAATAGTAACATTTAAATATTCCTTGTTTTCTTCGATTCAATAATTTAAAAAAATACACGAAAATTAAGTTGATGAACATCGTGGTCACAAAAAAAAAAGCCGTTTCTTTGTTTAATTAGTTGGGTTAAGTAAAAACCTTCAGTGACTAATTCTATCTAAAGTTTGTAAGATGCGTTTAAAAGCATAAAATAATAATAATAACCGTTTAAATGAATAGTATTTTTAAAAATCACATCAAATACATTTGTAAGCACCCACCGAAAAACAAGAAAAGAATATTAACATAAAACATTTATTTCTTCATGGTTGTTAGCACAAAAAAAGCGGGAAAAATCCGAAAAGATGGACATTTTCTTTCTTTCTTACTTTTTTTGTTAATTTAGGAGATTTTCGCGCCGATAAAGAAAAAAAGGAACTGATTCGTAAAATATTCTTCAAAAAATGATAATAAAATATTTCAGATTTTATTTGATTGAGAGTTAAAACTTTGAAAAGAAAAAAAAAAGAAAAAAGATTTCATTTCTTGTGCTTTTTTTTTTTTCTCCCATCATGAATGAAAAAATAATGACGCAGTAGATAATATGTGTGCGTGTTTATCTGTGGCGTATACTTGTGTATTTGTTACGTGTACGCGTTTTTATTTCTATTCTTTTGTATGTACTCTATTACGATATATGCGTGTATTTTTTTGTTTTGAAGATGTAATTAAATGTATTTTTTAAAATTGTATACGCACACAAATGTGTATATATATATATATATATATATATATTTCACGCATGATAGATATTCGCATATAAACTACTCAGAAATATCATCATGTATGTATAAATTTGTGGACATTTTATATACAATGTAACAAAATATGCCCGTAACGTGTGTATAACTTTACTGGATTTCTTTGTGTGAATGGATGTGAATGATAAAAGTAAGACAAATATTTTTGACTTTGTGTGTGTGTGTGTGTGTGTGTGTGTATATATGTTAATATGCATTTTTAATGTATTATAGACATTTTTTACCATGCCTCACACTTGTTTGTTTGGCATCAATTAAAATTTACTATTTTAAACGTATTTTCTTAAGTCATTTAAAATGAGCGACTGTCTTATTTTTTTTCTTACAACATAAATCTAAAAATACTCTTATTTTAATTTACAAAAAAAAAGAGCTTTTTATATCCAGTTGTTTTTATAGTGTAATGTATTTTTTTTAAATTATCAAAATTTAAAAAAAGCAAAAAAAAAATCACGTTCTTCCCTTGACTATATAAAAAATCTACAGTAAATATAAGCTTTAATATTTTTCTTGTTCTTTTTAGTTACCATTAAGAATTTGATATATTTGTATTGTAGCTGTGACCAAAAGGATGGAGACGGATCGCCATGAACGGCTTCTGGCCAGTCAGTCACTGAGTATATCCGCCATTGTTAGTAGTGTCAAGGAGAAGAAGGAAGACGTCGACCTAAATATCGATGATTGTCTCCCGTTGTCCGCCTAAGAAGCAGAAAAAAATCTCATAGAAATGATGCTATCATCGATAATGTTGATTTTTTTTTCGACTCATTCTATTTCATTTTTTGTTTACCCCAACACCTACTTTTTTGTCTGAGTTACGTAAACACCAATTCAGAGCCAAAGACAAAGAAAAATGAATTGAAGTGGGGGTATATTTTTTTTACCTGACCTCATAATGCAGGTTATTTTACATATTAAATTATTAAGGAGAGAGAGAGATTTCGATAGAATCGAGGTGTAAATGGTAATTCATTATTAGAGTTTTTATTTTTACTGATCAGAATACTCCCTCAACGACGACATAAGTTTTCTAAAACTAAAAGATATCAATGAACACGATTTCTAAAAAAGATTAACACAAAAATGGGGTGGTGGGAAACTTTACAAGCTTTTCTTTATTTCATTTGTTTAAGAGATCTTTGCCATTTTTACATCTAAGAAGACTATTCTAAAAAAACAAAATTTACAAATATTTTTTATAGTTTGTTTTGTGAGAGTGTGTGCATATCGTCATTATACTATATATTGCGCACATAAATGTCTGTTCATAACACATCTATAAAAGAAAAAACAAATAAATAAAAATTATAGAAGAAATATATATTATACATTTTTTAAGATCTTCGATAAGTTTTGGATACATGCACAAACTATCTTATTTTTAAGAAAATGTCTAAAAAAATATATACACACATGGCTACAGTTAAAAATGAAGTTTTTAGAAGATGACAACAAATACAGAAATGTTTTTCAAACTTCAATTATTTCTTTTTATGCCGACAACAAACGATGGATATCTTTATTATCACAAAAGAAAAATATTTTTAAGGACTTGCTGTCTTCATTTTTAAACTTAGGCATAACACTTTTTCTTCATTTTGGGTACTTTTTTCCCCCAATAAAATACTTTAGATAATTTTTTCTTCAAGTACTAAACTATGAACACTTTCTAAAATTAATAAAATATCTAAAGCTAGTTTTTTCTTTTAAAGTTTGACCAATTATGAAATATTTATATATCCGGAAAAAAATTATCACTGTTGACAGTTTAAAACTAATTTTTTAGAGTGATAAAAAGGCATTCATAATGTACTTAATGTTGAAAAAAAAGACATTTAAAAATGAACGTTCTGGAATAGAAAAAAAATTTCCTTATTTAATAAATAGGTAATATTTAGCGTATAAAGTACTACTGTAGTCTTCAAACTAAAGTAAATCCTAAAACCACGACTTTGATACTAATAAATACTTTGATTAAAATATTTCAAGAAAAATAAAGATATCTTAAAAACAACATCATCTTCAATCTTTAAATAAAATGGCGCGATTTTTATTTTTTTAAATATTAGTAATATTTGTTATACAGTAACTAAGACATGATATTCAATCAATATTAATCCTCAGTTATTCTCTTTCTTACAAAAAGATAATACAAGGTCAGTTTATATTTTTAGAAACTGCCATGTCCGAAATCTTTAGTTTAAACCAAGTATCCATTATTAGAATTTTTAATATAGGTCAGTTCTCGGCCATGGACGAAGACGACGACTTCATTATTTGATTTAGTGTGAAAAATAATTATAAGTTTTTGGTTTTATTAATTCATAAAAATTGATTGAATTATAACTAAGAAATGTATCTTGTTCTTGGAACGTAGTGTATGTATATATATATATATATATATATATATATATATATATATATATATATAAACTATTATTCTGTACACAGAAAACAACTTTCACTAAAGTGCAATTATTTTGCTGTGAAGTTTTCGGAGCAAATTTAATGATTCAGTTGACTGAGTTTCGACTTCTAAAATTTTTTTCATAGGCTTTTTTTTAAAGTCTCCAAACTATTATCGATCAAACGTATACAATCATATTCATACAAGAAATTAAAAAAATTGTTTTAAATGTTACTGTGGGGGTTCATTTTTCTATCCATTTTCTTCCTATAAAGGACCCTGACTTATCTTCCGGTGTAACAATTTTACAATCCCTTTCATCTCTCCCCCAAAAAACATGACTGCGCAGCCGTACATGTGCGCAGTTGAAGGTAATCATTATTCTCTATACATTTGTAAGATGAGGTCTAATTGGGTTTCTGTTCCGACAATGTCTATTGCTAATATTTCTACAATAATGGAAATGAAAAAAAAATTAGTACCTAACTTCGTTCTACAGTATTTACAACAGAAAACGATTAGTGTAACTGAAAAGTTGGCTGTGTGCGGTCGTACTATGTCTTTGCAACAGTGTAAACATTCAATTGACGGGATTAAAAAGAAGAAAAAAAGCTTCGATGTGACTTGATACATTTATATAAAAGAGTGAAAATGTCATTTTTCAAATCGTTTTCGACTTCGATTGCGAAATACCTGTGAGCTGTTTGAAACAGGAATTCAGTGGAAAAAGTACTGTCGCGAAATCTGTACCCCCGAAATGTTAAAAGACAAATTGCATCTTCTGTGGTACCGACCATGAGGTCCAAGTTAATAAAAGCCAAATGTCATTCAGAAATTTGGGGACTTTTATGATAAGACAGATTTTTTTTTTAAGTGGGGGGATTTCTGCAAGGTATCTCCAACCGGACTGTAGTGACATTGGAGCGGCTATCATTGACAATGTCGCACCTAAATCGACCATATTTTCAGATAAATGGAATAACTATAAAAACTGCCCCAAATCGATTGTTTATGGAAATGTACCCACCTCCCCAAACGGCATCAGCAGTTTAGAATCTTTCTATTTGGATCAACTTGTGATATGAATTGGGTTCTAAGTGGATGAGGCATTATACAAGGAAACCTACAAAATAATGTTATACTAATTTTGACTTGTTCTTGGAATATACAGCAAAAGTTTATACTCAAAAATGTTTATCTACATATCGTA
>CAUZXS010003286.1:55000-90000 GCA_963585895.1 Sepioteuthis lessoniana | reverse complement strand
AAAAGCCATATAAAACTAAATTTTAAGGATAGTTTGAATTTACTAAATATAAGAAAAATAAACAAAAGTGGAAAAGATAAAATTATTCATACAGTGAAAAAAATTGAACAATTTTCACAATATTAATAGTCAATAGTGTGGCTTCTTTATAACTTGCTGCAATTGTTTTCTACAGTTTTTGACAAAATTTTAACAAGTCTTTTCTGGCATTTTTTTCCATTCTTCTATGGTTACATTTTCTAATTCCTAAAAGTTTTTTGGTGATTAGTGATTTATTCAAGCTTCAAATTCTTGCCACAGATTTTCAAAAGGATTCAAGTAAGGACTCGATGAAGGCCATGATAGAAGTCATTGATTTGGACGTATTTTAAGGATCATTATCTTGCTGGAAAGTAAATCACTAACCTAGATCAAGATTTTGCACTGATAGTCAGAGATTTTCATCCAGAATTTTGATATAATCTTCAGATTTCATTATTCTTCTTATTGCAATTAATTGTCCAGTATCTCTTGAGCTAAAACAACCCCAAAACACTGAGCCATCTCCATGTTTTGATATTGGCACTGTGTTCTTTGGGAGGAAAGCACCAAATCTTCTGTACTTTATTATATCAAGAAAGCTCAATTTTTGTTTCATCACACGCCATAGTACTTGTTCCCAAAAGCAATTTTCTTTGTCCAAAAACGTTTTGGAAAAATTAAACTGAGCAACAATGTGACATGGTTTATTTAAAGGGGTGCATCGTGGTCAGTTTCCATACAATCCATTTCTATTTAAACAAAATTGTATTGTGCAAGTCATTACGCTGATACACATCTCATCCAAACTTTTGCCAGTGTCTTTGAAAACAACTCTTGGGTTTATATTAACCTTGTGATAGTTTTTGTGCAGTTTTCAGTGACAATTTTGTTCTTCTACACTCAGTCAAATTTTCTGTTGCGCCAAAATGTTTAAACTTCTCTATAATAGACTGTACCATAGATCTAAGGATAGCTAACCAGTTTGAAATAATGCTGTAACTTTTTCCTGACTTGCGGAAGTTAGTAATTCTCTATTTCAAGTCAACACTAAGCTTCTTTATCTTCCCCATCATGTTGTTAACATAAGAATAACAATGGTGACATTATGCACCATGTGATGTTCTTTGCTGGAATTATCACAAATATTCTTTTGAATAAATAGTTTAGAAGGCTTCAACAATAAAATAATTATGTAAATTACTTATGCTTACACAAATCAATCAATTCAAAACAATATTTTCTACTATATGAATAATTTTGTCTTTTCCTATTTTGCATAATTCGTCTGTCAAATTTTTTGTATTTAACTCGTTGTTCTGAAAATAGAGTTTTATATTCCTATTCTTGTGTTTATTAACATTTAAAAACCTGGTATCATATGGGCATTAAATTCTTAGAAATGGATAAAAATATACAAAATTGATGGGTGTACAAATAATTGTCATTGACTAAATACACACATTCACATATTACACAAATGTTTATATATATATATATATATATATATATACACACACACATTGCATAATACTAAACAAATGTGTGTGTGTGTGTGTATATATATATATATATATATATATATATAGCGTGAGATAGTATATATTTAGCAAGTTTGTTTTGATTATTATAAGTGAATTTGGTTCTCACAATGGCTTTATATGTGTAGCCATGTGCCAAAACTGATTCTTACTTAGTAAAAATGTATCCATAGAAATTAAATGGGAAACATTACAAGAATTTAAACTCTTAATAACATTCAGAGATAAGTCAGGTGATTTTTATTTCAGAATTTCATTAATATATAAAACATACCTACAAAAAAATATATATATAACTAAAATTTTACCATGACAAAGAATATTAAAATGAAAAAAATTTAAGAGTTAGTGTTTTGAAGTTGCATTGCTGTTTTTTTTATGACCATCATCAAAGTGTGCTTATCGCAGAGATTACTTTGATTCTCTCTCACCATCTGTCCCTATCAGTTATTGCTTGTGGCAAGTCCTTTAGACAACATCCTGTATCTGCCCAGAACTGATGAATGTTAAGTTTTTTCTGGTCGGCCTAAGCTGGTGTATCCATGTGTAGGAGTACATAGAACATTGCTTTTGAGTTCATCCTTACTTCTCCAGCATATCTTGCTTGTCTTCAATAGATTATGAGATGGAAGGTTTTTGTTGAGTGCTGCTTTTATATTTACTCATAATTTCAGAGAAAAATTTACTCAACTTTTAAGGAGCGTGATTTGATTTACAATACGATTAACATTACCGGTTTATTGGAAGGAAAATCAAGATTGATATCATTGAAGCGCAGATTACCTATAAAAGCTATCAACAAAGCAAAAGAAAAAATAGCTCCTATAAATGAATAATGAAACCTAGTTATTCATTTTTTAGTCTTATTTTTTTCAAATAACTTGTTCTATTTTTGGATAAGAGATTTAATTTTTAAAATAAATTATGTAAATTAGGTAACCTTAATTGGAAAAAATTTGCTGCATGCGGTTTTAAACAGATCCTGGTAGCAGCACCCTACAAAACAGCAGTTGTACAGCCATTTACTTCAAATCTCATGAACCATTCATCTAAGATGCTCAAGACATAGTGGATAAGTAAGGATGAACTCATGAGCAACATTCTCTTATGGACTTCTAAGCATGGACACATCAGTGTTAGCTGACCAGCAAAGACTTACATTCATAAGCTCTGTGTGGACACTGGGTGTCGTTTAGATGACTTACCAATAGCAATGTATGGCAAGAAAGATTCAAAAGTATCTGTGCTATTGGAATGTCATGATGATGATATCAGTTAACTTAGAAACTCGTTTGCAGCCACAAACTTCTGTTCAGGTCCAGTCATATATATTGGAAGAGCTTGGTTTCAGAGGGTTGCCCCTCAATGCAGCACCTTCTCTCTTGTTTAAAAGGGTAAGAGTCAAGTTCATTGTTTGATGCCTGAGGTACCTGCCAAAAGAGGAATGCTGGGACCAAACAATTTTTAGCATTACCCTCAATCATGCTTGAGAGCCTCTGCCTCAAATGGATCTTGTGTTGAATCCTCCCTCTGGCAAAGTAGTTAGGTAAATATCATTTGGGACTTGGAACTTTGGTTCCTCACTTACAATAACAAAAAAGTTTGGAAGATACTGTTTGCATTTCACTTTGCACTAATGCTCATGGGAAAGACTACAATCCATCTCTTCTGACCCATTCCTTCAAGATATGGATAAATAGAACAGACTAGGTATTTTAGCCTTGTTATGGCTACTAGTCTTAGAGATGGAAACTGAATTCAGACTAGTTGTACACTGCTTAAAAATTGAGCTTATATGACATTCTGGTTGTGACAGAGGGGTTAAGTAAGCACAATACAATGAAGAGCTTGGTTTCAGGTGACTAACCCTGAAGGCAGTTTAGGTAAACACCATTTGAGGCTCAAACTTTAATTCTTGTCTATTATTTAGTATTATTACCAAACACTATGGTAATGAAACTATAGCCAAAAATCTGAATATGTAGCAGTCCAAAAATAAGTACATCTTTTATAAATGCATATTTATCCAATTTTTATTTTTATTTTTCATGTGTTGCAATTTTAAAAAAATTATCCAGTAAGAATTTTAAAATTTTTTCCTAAAGCTGTGGGGAAAAATAAATAAATAAAAGGCACTTAAATCTAACCAACAAAATTTTTCTTTGCAAAAAAAAAAAAAAAAAAAAAAAAAAAAAGATTAAGATGTCTTCATGCTCAAATCCTTGATATTCACAGTGACTATTATTCAGGTGAGTCAAAAGTTTTGCAAAATTCTGATATATGCTAGTTTGTAGCATGTATATCATGTTGACAAAGTTCAATATGAGGTTGGTATTATTATTTGTATGAAAGATGAAGGTTTGATTTGGTTTTGTGGTATATCAGTCATTGTAGGTTATTTAATGCCAAATCTGGTTTATTCATATATATTAGATACATATGATTAGTAAACAAGTCAACAAAGTTAAATAGTTCCAAGTATTGCTATGTATCACTAACATCAGTCATTTGTTTACACTGTTCAATGATCAAACAATTCAATTTAGCATAAGTCAAAGTTCCAAGTATTGCTATGTATCACTAACAATTCAATTAAACAACAGTCATTTATTTACACACAGTTCAATGATCAAATAGTTCTATTTTAAACAATTCAATTTACCATAAGTCCTTTCAGTTGCTACCACTCTGGGGTCAGAGTGGACCTTGGAGTAAAGAAGGTCGTGCTGACAGTCTTCTAGAAGATGAAATGGCCCATCCCTTTTGATTTCTTTGAAAAGGGTACAACTGTTAACTCTAGGCAAAATTCACCTTATTGAATAAACCTCATATTTCTAAGCATTTATAACCTATTTCAAAGAATAGCTAATCTTGCCAGATTTTTAATTTGATCTTTTAAAAGAAATTGTTCGACCTGATTTCTTTTAATGATATAAATTTTTCTGAAATATCTTTTATATTATATTATGATTCTATTTCTATTACATTTAAATTATTTTTGGAAAACTATTTTAAAAATAAACAAAAGACCTTCTTTAATAACTTGACCAATTCTCATTCAAATGATTAAATTTTTACAAACGATTCAAAATTCTATTTAATGTTTTTTCCCTTCATAAAAATGCCATTCGCTGAAAAAGAAAAGGTGTGTAAACATTCAACATAGAATTTTGAGTTGATGTTAAAATTTGATTTCATTTGAACAAAAATCATTTTAAGTTATCAGATTATGAAATGATATTAACTTTTCTGAAACACCCGGTACATCTCAAATGATATCATTTTTTTAAACACCCAGTAAAATCAAATGAAATGTACAATGATATTCTATTATGAATTATAAATAAGTATTATTTAAGTTTTTTTAAATTTTCAAATAAAGTTTTGGTTCTTGTCCAGAATAACTTGTCAATAAAAATATTCAGTTATTTCTGAGGCAATGTACAAAAACTGACATAGAAATTAAATATGTGCATTTAATATCCAAATAAGGGTAAGTTTTAGTCATTTAAAAAAAAATGTTTTCCAACTGAACAGTTAAATCCTAAAAGTATGTTTTCAACTAGCTACAATTCAACAATCGGCGATATTTCTTTAATCTTATCATCTACCAACTTACTAAGAAGGTGGTGATTCATTGCTGATTTGTAAATTTGAGAATTAACTGGAACGGCTCAGTAAAAGATAGAATAAATAAATGAACCAAATGACCAAAACTTAACTCGATAGTAAATGTAAATATTATTACATTTAGCTCTCTCATAGACTTGAAATATTTAGAGGGTAAAGCTATTTTGAACACGTACCAAAGTTCTTTTTTTTAAGGTATTTATAGCTTAAAATAAATAATCTTAATTTTTCAGCTAAGAAAAAAAAAGAATTAAAGCCTATTTTATTTAATAAAAATAAACGTAAGGTGTAAAATGTTTTTAAAATATTCAATTTGAAAAATAAGTTTTAAAAAGATTTAATTCATATATTAACATACATAGCATTAGATTTATATATGATAATTCATTTTAAGTCCGAATAGTAACTCACTTCGTCTTGAAAAACAAAATGCAACCGAAACCAAGCAACATTGACTGACCAATGATTTCTGCGCCACTTTTGATGCAAAATTGAGTACGTTTGAATTTTCGTGAAAATGTTTGGAAAAATATACAAATTGTAAAAAAAATCTAATCTAAGTAGAAATTCCTTCTTTACAAACGTAAAATCAGAAAGTTGTACTGAAATCTAATTAGTTGATTTTAGGATTTAAGGAAAAATTCTAGATGGGTGTTGTTATACTTTTAATTTCATTTTTTTTTCGAAGGAGGGATACTCTTTGCCTTAATGTAAAAACTTTTCAAACACATATCTTCAATTACACAAAATAGTTTTTTTTTTATATCAGAATGTTCTCCAATCTTACTTCTTTGACACAAAAATTTTAAATTAACGTTTTACATAAGTTGTGTAATTTCTTTTCTCGTATCATTTCGCGCCAAGTCATTAAAAAAGAAACGTAAATCTATTATTTTCTTTTTTTTTTTTCAAGTTGGGTTAAGGTTAGTCTTTACTCGTCTTTTTTTTTTTTCAAGTTGGGTTAAGGTTAGTCTTTACCCGTCTTTTTTTTTTTCAAGTTGGGTTAAGGTTAGTCTTTACTCGTCTTTTTTTTTTTCAAGTTGGGTTAAGGTTAGTCTTTACCCGTCTTTTTTTTTTTCAAGTTGGGTTAAGGTTAGTCTTTACTCGTCTTTTTTTTTTTCAAGTTGGGTTAAGGTTAGTCTTTACCCGTCTTTTTTTTTTTCAAGTTGGGTTAAGGTTAGTCTTTACCCGTCTTTTTTTTTTTCAAGTTGGGTTAAGGTTAGTCTTTACTCGTCTTTTTTTTTTTCAAGTTGGGTTAAGGTTAGTCTTTACCCGTCTTTTTTTTTTTCAAGTTGGGTTAAGGTTAGTCTTTACTCGTCTTTTTTTTTTTTCAAGTTGGGTTAAGGTTAGTCTTTACCCGTCTTTTTTTTTTTCAAGTTGGGTTAAGGTTAGTCTTTACTCGTCTTTTTTTTTTTCAAGTTGGGTTAAGGTTAGTCTTTACCCGTCTTTTTTTTTTTCAAGTTGGGTTAAGGTTAGTCTTTACTCGTCTTTTTTTTTTTCAAGTTGGGTTAAGGTTAGTCTTTACCCGTCTTTTTTTTTTTCAAGTTGGGTTAAGGTTAGTCTTTACCCGTCTTTTTTTTTTTCAAGTTGGGTTAAGGTTAGTCTTTACTCGTCTTTTTTTTTTTCAAGTTGGGTTAAGGTTAGTCTTTACCCGTCTTTTTTTTTTTCAAGTTGGGTTAAGGTTAGTCTTTACTCGTCTTTTTTTTTTTCAAGTTGGGTTAAGGTTAGTCTTTACCCGTCTTTTTTTTTTTCAAGTTGGGTTAAGGTTAGTCTTTACCCGTCTTTTTTTTTTTCAAGTTGGGTTAAGGTTAGTCTTTACTCGTCTTTTTTTTTTTTCAAGTTGGGTTAAGGTTAGTCTTTACTCGTCTTTTTTTTTTTTCAAGTTGGGTTAAGGTTAGTCTTTACTCGTCTTTTTTTTTTCAAGTTGGGTTAAGGTTAGTCTTTACTCGTCTTTTTTTTTTTCAAGTTGGGTTAAGGTTAGTCTTTACCCGTCTTTTTTTTTTTCAAGTTGGGTTAAGGTTAGTCTTTACTCGTCTTTTTTTTTTTCAAGTTGGGTTAAGGTTAGTCTTTACTCGTCTTTTTTTTTTTTCAAGTTGGGTTAAGGTTAGTCTTTACTCGTCTTTTTTTTTTTTTCAAGTTGGGTTAAGGTTAGTCTTTACCCGTCTTTTTTTTTTTCAAGTTGGGTTAAGGTTAGTCTTTACCCGTCTTTTTTTTTTTCAAGTTGGGTTAAGGTTAGTCTTTACTCGTCTTTTTTTTTTTTCAAGTTGGGTTAAGGTTAGTCTTTACTCGTCTTTTTTTTTTTTCAAGTTGGGTTAAGGTTAGTCTTTACTCGTCTTTTTTTTTTCAAGTTGGGTTAAGGTTAGTCTTTACTCGTCTTTTTTTTTTTCAAGTTGGGTTAAGGTTAGTCTTTACCCGTCTTTTTTTTTTTCAAGTTGGGTTAAGGTTAGTCTTTACTCGTCTTTTTTTTTTTCAAGTTGGGTTAAGGTTAGTCTTTACTCGTCTTTTTTTTTTTTCAAGTTGGGTTAAGGTTAGTCTTTACTCGTCTTTTTTTTTTTTTCAAGTTGGGTTAAGGTTAGTCTTTACTCGTCTTTTTTTTTTTCAAGTTGGGTTAAGGTTAGTCTTTACTCGTCTTTTTTTTTTTCAAGTTGGGTTAAGGTTAGTCTTTACCCGTCTTTTTTTTTTTCAAGTTGGGTTAAGGTTAGTCTTTACTCGTCTTTTTTTTTTTCAAGTTGGGTTAAGGTTAGTCTTTACCCGTCTTTTTTTTTTTCAAGTTGGGTTAAGGTTAGTCTTTACTCGTCTTTTTTTTTTTCAAGTTGGGTTAAGGTTAGTCTTTACTCGTCTTTTTTTTTTTCAAGTTGGGTTAAGGTTAGTCTTTACCCGTCTTTTTTTTTTTCAAGTTGGGTTAAGGTTAGTCTTTACTCGTCTTTTTTTTTTTTCAAGTTGGGTTAAGGTTAGTCTTTACTCGTCTTTTTTTTTTTTTCAAGTTGGGTTAAGGTTAGTCTTTACTCGTCTTTTTTTTTTTTTCAAGTTGGGTTAAGGTTAGTCTTTACTCGTCTTTTTTTTTTTTCAAGTTGGGTTAAGGTTAGTCTTTACTCGTCTTTTTTTTTTTCTCGTTTCAACAAAATGCCGTTCGACAACATTGATGGCTACTAACTAGACAAATATAGTTAATCAAACTTTGAGTCTCTTAGCGAATAAGGCTTTAAATTCCTGGCTATACTTATAAGTGGTCACCCATGTATGTACTGAGCAGGTTTACGTCGAAAAAGAACCAACATTTAACATTTATCTAGGACTGTCATTGTGCAAATATCAACTTCAGTACCGTTATAAAATATAAAAGAAGAAACTACAAAATTAAACCATTTTTATTTCTTTGTGAAATGGCAGATTTATTTTTAAATAAAAAAAAAACACAGCATTTATGTTACCTTTAAGTCATTTTTAGTAATTTAAATTACAATGAAAAATGGAAGCAGTTTCAATTTTTTTCTAATCTAAAAAAAAAAAAAAAAATTATTAAATCAACGAAATCAAGTATATTATAAGCGCCGCAAGGGTAACCCGAAGCCGAACGTTTTTTAGACCTTTTTTTTTTTTCATTCTTATCGCGCTTTTAGCCTGGACTATTCATGGACATTTTGTTCTTTAGGTTTCAATTCCATTTTAAAAACTTTATTAAAAAGATTTATTCAAAAAATGAGGCGATTAAAAGTACTCTGAAAATCTGTTTTTCGCAAGCAAATATTTTCTTCATTTGACCTAAAAATGACGTTATTGCCAATCTTAACCAGGTGTGGCATAGTTTCGTTTTGAGATTGAATGATTAGAATAGTTTATCAAAATCATATATAACAAACTTTACTTATCCTTCTTGCCTAATTAATTTTCATTTTATCATTCGAATAAACCTTTGAAAATCGTAGTAAAAAAACAAACAAAAGCTAGTAATTTTCTGTCAACGAAATTAAAAGTTTCAAACATACCCCCTTTAGACCCTGGTGTCGTTTGAGTAGCTTAAATTTAAAAAAAAAGATTTTAAGCACCAAGGGATTTATTTTAAGGGAGTTATTTACATATTTTTAAAAATCAATTTTTTATATATTTATTAAACGTAATAAGAACCATTTTTTTTTTTTACAAACATTTTAATTCAAAGTTCTCTCCGTATAACATTTTACAGGGCTGGGTGAGTACAGACATACACAAAACACTCAATTTTGTGTACACACTTTTTACCTTTGAGTAGAGAACGAACACGGTATACAGAAAAACGAATTAAAGTACACCTACACTTAAGCGAGTACTCATGGAAGTACGAGGTGGGTACATTAGCACTGAGATACACTGTATCTTTATAATTACAAAATGCTTTTAGTGTGTATATTTCAGTACACACTACGCAGGTATACAAACCACTTACACGGAATTCATTCTCATGTTTTGTTCACATATGTATGTGGGTATATATATTTTTGGTACACACCCACGATTAGAAGATTTTCTGGCTTTCAGCTTGCACGCTATATATATATATATATATATATATATATATATATATATATATATTATGCGGTAGTGTGTCAGTGATAAAATGACTGGCAAATGTGCGTGGTGCCAGAAAATTTGGGTTCATGCTTTTTCTTAGCTCAGTAGAAACTGTTAATAGTACACTTAGAAACTAGAGGAATGAGATTATAAACCATACAGAGGCCATTGAATTGGAATTATATCAACAAATATGAGTTATTCATTTTATGTCTGCAGTATTCGCTTTCCAACGAGAGCAAATATAACACAAAATGACAGTTTAACACAAAGGTACACTCTAATACGTGTAGGTGAGGAGAAAAATTACTGTTCTCATGATCAGTGACATGAAGGCGTCAAAGAACTCAGACCCTCTTTTTTAGTGCTGCTCAGAGTTCAGAAATCCACAGGACCAGGCTTGCCTATTTGAAAAAAACAAAAAACTTTTCGCGTCCTACTCGAAGACAAAGACACGGCTGCAAAGGAGAACTTTGATTCCAGGCCAAAGGTCAGGGAATTAGGCACAAGGCTAGACAGGAAACAATATCGATACTCGCCCCGTTATTTCTGATTTTCTGTAATTACTTAACTTGTAAAAAAGTGTCCGTTCGTAATGAAATGTAAGCAGTTTTTTTATAGTTTAAATTTCAACATAGTCAATTACGCTAAATAAAAAAAAAAGTAAAAAAGGTGTTGTATTTTCATTTGACATTTATTACTAGGGTTAGGCAAAAGATTTGTAATGTTTTGGTACGTGCTAGTTCGTGGTGCGTATATCACGTGATCAAAACAGTTCAAGCCGTGTAAAGGTACTCATTGTAGTTGGTAATATCGTGGTAGTTTTTGCGCTGACGCATACTTTGCTTCACTGTGTGGTTTGTAAGCCGGACAAAGTATTCTAATTCGAGAACTTATACTTTACAAGTTCGAACTAGACCAAAGCAGTGCGTAAACAACTAAAAAACAATTGTTGTGAGAAAGATGTAGGTACATTAATCATAGTACAATAACTAGATGGTTCAAGAAATATTGCTCACTCATGTAGCAAGAACCTCGACAAAGGTCAGGTAGACCTAAAAGCGTGAATTCCGAGGCTGTGCCCCATAGAAATATTTATTCAATTTCACATTGTGTTTTCGTCTGATATGTTATGATTTGAATAATGACGTACGAGGATCATTAAATAAGTTTCCAGACTTTTTTCGTATGGATACTTTTATTGATAGTACACACATGAAACTCTAGTCCCCTTCGAAGTAATCTCCTCCGGCTTCAATGCACTTGTTGTACCGTTCCAACAACTTCTGGAAGGCCCCATGGAAGTCCTCTTGTGTGAGCGTATCAATGACTTTCGTCACAGCCTCTTTCATCTCCTCAATTGTCTCATAACGACAGCCTCTGAGCTTAGGGAATAACAAAAAGTCACAGGGAGCAAGATCTGGACTCTAGGGAGGCTGAGGAACTGTGTTGATGCCCATCTTGGTCAAATAGTCTGTGACAAGGATGGAGTTGTGGACTGGTTCATTGTCCTGGTGGAAATACCACTGGCCTGATTTGAAGGGTGCTGGCCTCTTCCGGCGGAATCTCTTCCTTAACTCCCTTAAAACCTCAACATAGTAACCCTAACCCTTTGGCCAATCAACTCTGGTGTATTGACTTCCTTACTCCTCCCACACCTCTCATCCTTCACAGACTCTCTGCCTTCCTCGAATCTCTTATGCCACTCAAAAACTGATGCTCGATTCATGCAAGATGGTCCAAAAGCAGTCTGAAGCATTCCATACGTTTCTGTGGCATCATTTATTCCAAGTTTAAAACAGAATTTTATTGCATATCGTTCTTCTTGTGTCCTCACGTCCAGATTGCATTTTTGAAATTGACCAGCTGTGACAATCAGGTTTTAGTAGGGTGTATTCCAATTCCTTCTGTAGCTGTTTATTTGAAGCTGAAATCATAAAAATTGGTCAGTCATCTCATAAGATGTATAGCAATAAGATACTGAATTTTCAAGAGTCTACGACAATTTTAAATGCCTGTACAAAAAAGTCTGGAAACTTATTGAATGCACCACCTATTATTAATTAAATAGATTGATAAGAATATCAAAACACTTGACGGATTATTCAAAGTAAAAAAATTTAGTAAGGAAACCCAGAAGCATCAGTCTAGTTTGTCTTTTTATATAACTGAACTGGCGATTGACAGACTGTTAAGACGTCTCTTTGTTAATAACGCAAACAAGGGATACTTCTTGGTGCAGCTGCCCCTTTTTACCATAGATTATAGTCAAAATTATTTATTTTAAACATTGCTCATTTATTCAAAATATTTAAACAAACAAAACAAAATCCTGTAGGTTGTTATTTTCGTGAAATAATCACGTGAACTTGTAAATTTTAAAGGTAAGTTTATCATTTTTAATATGACCAAAATTAAGAATTATTCTCATTGATATTCTATTTGTGTCAATTAGAAGCTACTTAACTTTTATAGTAAGTTTATTTTTCTTCGTTTTTAAAATGGGATAAACATGTTTAAGTAAATATTTTGAATTAATCAGTATTTTTTAGGCAGGCACGCTATTTCATTTTTGTTTTTTTGTGTGTGTGTGTTTCCTTCCTATTTAGAGCAGTGTTTCTCAAGTGGTAATTTACTAAGCTTTTTGCTTAGACGTGGCACAAGGCCATATGAAAGGGGCACCCAATGAGACTCGAACACAGTGTTTCTCAAGTGGTATTCCCCGGAATACTAAGGTTCTGCGAGAAACAACAATATGCTTATGCATTTTTGAGTAATTTTATATTCATAATTTTACTATACACGTATCTCATATTGTTAGAAAACCCTTTTTTTAACGACTTAAAAAACAAACAAAAAACTATATGTAGATATTAATAATGGTATATAATAATTCTTATGCAGGAGTTCCTTAAAACATGAAAACTATTTCTAGGGTTCCAAAAGAGTAAAGAGGTTGAGAAACGTTGGTTTAGAGTTATGGGGTCACATTGAAAAAAAAGTAGGATGACCCCATTAGTTTAAAAGTCAGCAACATTTTCTGTTAGAGAAGCAATAGGGGTGGGGGGAAACGAATGTCTTGAAATAAAGGGGATGATACATCCCCTCTGCACTTCAGAAGAATTAATAGGGTCAATCCATGATGCTTGAGATATTTCTAAGGAAAATGCTGAGGAAACTGGAAAATCTACCGACACGTACTCTTCAGTTGTCACCCTAATTGAAACTTAGGTGAATTAACACCCTTCCATGAAATTATATCGCTCTATCGGCCTAATGTTTAGAGTGTTCGCCAATGGTCCGGGAGACTGGGGGTTCAATCCCAGGTAGAATCATATCAAAAATTCAAAAAATGCTACTTGATGCCGCCTTACTTAACACTCAGCATTATAAGGTAAGCAGAAAGAGGAGCAATCCATGGAATGGAGTAGCGCCCTCCCCTACATTTCTGTGTAGTAGCTATTGAAAAGGGAGCCTTCTCGTCACCCCCGACTTAGGTCACCAACTACTTATTTACGCCTACTATGTCTATATTATGCTCTGTCGCAGACGCAGTCCGCTCCGCTAGTTGGCCTATTCTATTTAAAGTCGGTATATGTACTGGGCTTTTATGTCTAAGTAATTTTTGTTTGTGTTAATGGGATTTATGAAGATTTTTGGTTGATTTTGGTTATTGATATCTGAATGTTAATTTCTTCTTACCCCATCTTAATTCGCTGGCGTCTTCTTGTCTGTGAAGGCGGCAAAAGAAGAAAGGAAGAAAAGTGGAGAGAGAAGATATCTTTTCAATTTCAACTTTATTTCATTTGGGTCTTCGCACGGCTACTCTGTAGCGAGGAATGTCTTCCTAGACTGAGAACCATCGTTTTTCCCAAATAAGGTGTTGAAATATATTAGTCGTCTTCGGTGGTTAATAAGTCCAAATTCGGTGTAGTTATGCCCAATGGTGTCTTCATGTTGCTTGCTTCAGCGTGTCGGCTCGATAGCAGCAGACACAACCCACATGTGACGCCCAGGGGACTTGGCAAAACAGGCACGCTACCTTGATAGCAGTGGGGTAGAAGAAAGTCATTTCAGTCTCAAGGATCCCACTGAAGTGAGAGCGAATCCTTCCCTTTCACAGGGACGTTTCCTTTTTTCGCGCATGCATTGCCTCACTTTCTGTCAGGAGTTTCTGCATTCTTTGAACTAATATTCATTTTATTTATTTTATTTACTCCCACATCTTTGAGTTCTGTAGCTGATTTTTCGAACACTGGGGTCAGAGCTCCAACCTCAGCAGAACGCGCCCCTTGTTTACCTGCGCGAAGGGTGATGCAGTTTGGACATATGGTTTGAGTGAGAGTCATGGTGATCTTTTGATGGCTATATTTTTATCTCATCAATAGACGCTACCCTTAAGTAACTAATTCCCTGACTAAGCCATGTGATCCTGACCGTTGACCAGTGGGGTTAATCTTCCTAGCATCAGGTGAAGCGCACCGTTGACCCGACGTTAGGTTCATCCGCCTTACTTCACATCCACCATGCTGCTTCCCATGGCCTGTGAGTAAAAAAAATTCCCCCGGTATATTCCTTAAGTTTTACCTTAGTTAAAGTTCAACAATTCATTTCTTATTTTCCTCTTCTCTAATTCCATAGTCGACTCCATGTCTTTGGTTCCCCGGTTACAAATGGAATTTCTTAAATTTATTTCAAAGTTGTTCACATTGTTTCATATGCAACTTATCCTTGTTACACGGTGCCAATTATATAACTCGTCACTCACTGCATCAATTATGTATGTTGGTCACTGGCAGCGGTGCTAAATACATACACCTGTTTCTCCTCTGTCTCTAACACAACACTATATATCTTATCTATCGTCCAAATGGCCGCCTCTGGTCGAAAGCTGGGTTGACGAGAAATTCTTCCGTGGTCGACTACCTTGGTTGAAGTCACAACCTTTGATCTAACTCCTTATCTGTCACATTGTGTATTTTGATCTCAGATAAGGAGATCAATTAAAGCAATTCGATCGGATTGAAGTTCGGTTGTCGGCGGAAAGAAATGACAAGTTGCACAAAAAAAAAAAATCGGTCTCCAAATTCAGGGAACAGAAGACAGTGTTCTCACAACAATATTCATATAAAGAAATAATAAAAACATTATAATGTTCAGAAAAAACAAAAGTAATCTGGTATTGTTATCAGCAAATCTCGTTGGTTGTAAGAGCTAATTCAGATAACCAATTTCAGTTCATGAAAATTTTTCTTCATTCATGATTGAGAATCTGTACTTTCTTTCGGATTCGTTCGTGAAAAGACGTTAGACGTGGCCATCGTGGAGAGAGCCTTCGATGCCAATCTTCCGCCTGACTGGCTTTCTGCCTGGCACTTTTACTGCAGTAACCGCTGAAACGCTCTGTTTTTATAAAAGTCTGCAATACTGCGGAAGAGGTCTGACGGATTTTGGGGTTACACAAGTTCTCGGTTAACTTCTTCTCCCTAGTTACTCCGACCTCTCTTAGTCTATTCCTATTACCAACACTCAACCAAAGAGAAGTCTATGAGGAATTTTTCCTCCCACTCTCTCAAAAATGCTTTCCAAATAAGGAACTTTTAGTTCCTCCTTTCTTGTTACTTAATTAAACGACTCCGCCAATAAGTGTCACTACCTGTCTATTTTAACAAAATTATACTTTAAGATAATTTACAATCATCATTATTCTGGCACTTATGGGCCGCGTATTTATTAACACTTTTTGATTGTTTTTCGAAAACGACATCTAATATTTTCTTTCTGTCTTTACCATCACAATTCGCGATATATTCTTATCTTTAGCAATTACTTTAAACACATTTTATCGAAAAATATTTCGCTGGTATATTTCACAAACTTAAAGCTTAGCTAAACAATAGTATTTCTAGTGTTCCCAATCCAGTGACACCTGGGTTCTTAAGTGAATTACTCAATTCTATTGTATCTGATTTCGGTTATCTCTCATACCAAAATCTGAGACAAGCCTTTTTTCCTTAGCCTGTCTGGATTTCTTCTAAACAATTTTGTATTGAAAGGTGAAATGAGTTACCTCGTGATCCTCAGCGACTCCGTACGTGTCTTACCTGCAGATGTCCTATGAGGAAAAATCTGCCCGCTTTCGAGACCTGAATTTATGTGAAAGCATGTCTCGTGTCGGCGAGAGTCGAGTCACGTAGGTAAATTTCGACTCCCCTCAACACGTGCATAAATAACGGGTTTACGAGGGGAAACGAGGAGTTTTTTTCTCTGTTGGCTTGATGCTTTAGAGACGGACGGAGGATTAGGGAGGAAGAGGATTAATCTGCTTGTAAGTGTTGGACTTGATTGTTGACTACCCCCACCTCAACAAAGAAATTGTGCATTGGATTTCAGATACCCTAACCGGTAAGACACGTGCGGGATTGCTTAGGATCACGAGGTAACTCATTTCGCCTTTCGCTGCAAATTTAAGTACAGAATTTTATTTTGTCTGTTAAAACTCCTAGACATTTGATAACAAAATTTCGGATTAATCCTTTTTCTTTCCGTATCATCTTATTTCGTAACATTCATATAGGATTTGAGATATGTCTGGTCAATATCCGATTTAGTAAAATACAAATTATTAATTTAGAGAATGGTGAAATTTTAAATATGATAATAATACCAGCAAAATAATGCTAATAACTACAGCTATAATAAAAAAAAATTATATAAGAAAAAAGTTTTTTAAATAAAAAAAACAAAGACAAAAGAAAAAAATTATGTGAAAAATAAAACACTGGTTACTCACAAAAGTTTTTGCAGTATCGGATCAAAGTTGAGTTACCTTTGGTGATCAGATTTATTTTTACACAATAGTTAAGTCTGTATTTAATTTTGGGTTTTTCTTTCCTCCTTCTCCCTTCCCTCCCCCTCTTTCTTTCTTTTTCCTTTTCTTTTCCTTCTATTTCCCACCTTAATCTCAAATTAACAATTTGTCTTTGGTCCCCAACTTGCTAACTACTGAAACAGAAATAAAATACCACGATACTGGCAATTGATGGATATTTATTGCAGAATCTGCATGGAAAAACTCTGTCAATGCCGTCATCGGAGGTATAGGACTGTTTATCAGTCCTTGCGCCCTAAAATCACTAAATAGCATCGAGAAAATAGAACCTAGAATGATGGTAGCTATGTTTAACAGCAACCCCAGCACAATGATCATCTCCTGCTACAGTCGTACCAATGCTGGTGATGAAACGAACCTCATCACCTTCTATAACGAGTTATCCTCTCTTGTTCGTAGCATCCCCAAACACAACGTTCTAATCATCGGTAGACATGAATGCTCAAATTGGTAAAAACGAAAACAACAAATTCAGCTTATGGGGAACATCTAATAGATTTCTCACTTGAAAATGGACTAATATGCCTTAATACTAAATTCCAGAAAAGGGAGGGAAAACTATGGATCTATATTTACCCAAATAATGCTAAAGTATAAATAGATTACATCCTCCTGAATAAGAAAAAGATTAATAGCGCTTTGAATTGTGAGGTATATTCCTCGTTTGAAGGTGTGTTTTCCGATCATAGAATTGTCACAGCGAAGATACATCTGAGTTTATGCAGGAATATGATGCAAACAACCAAAACCCCACACCATATCTGGTCCTAACTAAAGAAAAAATATTAGCTACAAATATACGATAACACTAAGAAAAAATTCGATGCTTTTCAGGAGATATCCGAAACACTTACTCCGAATGACGAATATGAGAACTTCGTCAATGTCCACTTGGTGTCAGCAACAGAATGCATGCCAACCAAACTATGAGCCAAACATAGTTCTGTGGAAGACATTAGCAGTTAAGAAAAAACGAAACAACGTGAAAACAGCATCCCTATGTAATAAAAGGAACCCAACTAATGCCAATGCTCAGAAACCTTAGGCACAAAAAGAACTAATGTATACAAAAAAAAAAAAAAAAAAAATGAAATACTTTTAGGTTCAGATCAATAAAATCTGAAATTCAATTAGAGACAATCTCGAATAGCATGGTAGACAGTAGATGAAATGAATAAAAGAAGATGAGCACCTCCAGAGCTAAACAAAAAGCTACCAGCCAAGAAGAACGAATACATATGTGGAAAGAACATTTCAAGAATCTGGTTGGAAAATCCCCTAAAGTTACAGATAAACCTATTACGAAAATTATAAATAATCAACTGGACATCAAACTAGGATAGTTTACTCAAGAAGTCCTCGACGTAGTACTAACAAAAATTAAAAATAAGAAAGCTGTTGGTCTTGATAAAATACTTCCAGAAGTATGGAAGACAAGGAAATCCGACAACTTACTGCTCCAATACTGCAACGCTGTATATAACCAGAACACAGAGAGATAGACAAAAGGCTGCACCCTCCCTTTCCCCAAGAAACATGACCTCGAAATAGGCAAGAACTACCGAGGTATAACCCTTACTTCCATAGGGGCAAAGATTTACACTACTCTGCTACTATGCCACAGCGAACCAGAAATTGAGAAAATTCTTTGGAAGATTCAAAATGTTTTTCAGAGAAACCAATCCACAACATCACAGATTCTAACAATCCGAATTTTTGAAAGTGTTCGTGCAAAAAACCTTGAGGCAACATTTATTTTTAAATTTCTCCAAGACATTTGACTCCATACACGGCAAGATGGAACAAATACTTCTCGTCTATGGTCTCTCCAAAGAAACTGTCACAGCCATAATGATGTTCTATAGTAACACGAAAGTAAAAGTTTGCTCACAGAATGGAGACACAGACTTTTTAGATATTGTTGCTGCTGTTCTGCAAGGAGATACATGAGCCCCATATCTGTTCATAATCTGCTAGACTACGTTCTTTGAACGTTGACAGCTCTAATGAAAGAAAATGGTTTTACACTAAAAAAAAGGTAAAAAACAGACGATTCCTTGCACAAACTATTATAGACGCAGACTACGCAGATGACAGAGCCTACCCAAGCCGAATCTCTGCTACATAGTCTGGAACAGGCAACAGGTGGCATTGGTCTCCATTTGAATGCAGATAAAACGGAGTACATGTGTTTTAATGAAAAAGGAGACATCTCCACACTAAATAGTGGTTCTCTGAAACTAGTGAACAAGTTCACATACCGTGGAAACAACATCTCATCTACTGAAAAAAACATCAAAATGCAATTAGCAAAGACATGGAGTGCTATCAGTAGATTTTTTGATCATGTGGAAGTCAAACTTATTCAACAAAATGCAATTTTTTCCAAGCAGTGGTTGTAGCAATTCTACTATATGGATGCACCTCATGGATGTTGACTAAACAGGAATTGCACAAGAATGCTACGAGCTATATTGAACAAATCCTAGAAGCTACATTGCACAAAACAATAGCCATATGGCCACCAACCTCACATCTCTAAAACCATCCAAATAAGACAGACAAGACATGCAGGACACAGCTGGAGAAGCAAGAACAAACTCATAAGTGACGTTCTCCTATGGACCCTTTCACATAGATGTGCAAGAGTTGGACGCCCAACTAGAACTTATCTACAGTAACTCTGTACAGACACTGGATGTAGTCTAGAAGACCTGCCATAAGTGATGGATGATAGAGACGAATGGCGAGAGAGAGAGTCAGTCAGGGAAATCCATACTAGCAGCATGACATGATGATGATGAAGTTGTATTTACATACAAATTGTACACAGAAAACTTCTGTTGCAAGACCAGGTGATGTTGAGAAAACGTCAATCGTGCAAACGTTCGTTAATTAAAATGATTGACAATGGATTAGAAAAATGACATGGACAAGAGGGTAAAATTTAAATATCAGGCCTTTAAATGAAATTTTTGTATTGTGTAGGGTATTGGTGTTGAAAGTCAGTTGGGTTGAAAGGTGTAGACTCAGCTGTCTCAAGGTTCTTAGGCAACAGTGACTCTAGAAGAGTTGGGTAGCAGATGGTAGGTGTAGCTGGAGTCAGTCCAAGATGTGGACTCATACATCGCAAAGGCTGGATGATTGATGTCTCAGTTTATTCAATCTTTGGTTAACCGGGGGTTAGTTGATGTTGCCTCAGAGTGCTGATGACAGTCCAAGCAGTGTTGCCGCTTGTAGACTAGAGTGTTGGTCACTAGTTGCCGTCAGTCACTAGGGGTCCAGAACGAGGCTGTCAGTTAGGTCATAAACATAGCTAGACCTGGTTGAATAGATGGCTGTAGAGGCAGGATGATCGAAGTCCTAGTTTACTCAGTCCTTGGTTAACCAGGGATAAGTTAACATTGCCTCGGTGTGTTGCTTGTTGGGTAGACTAGTCACTGTTGGATACTGGGTTGGCAGAAGTGACTTCATTGGTCATGCAGGAAACGACTGCCAGTTAGAGTGTCATCATCAGTAGGGAGGAACGTGGTTGGCATAGAAAACCAATTTAGCTGCAGGCTGCAGCGTCGTCAGTGAAGGCAGAAGCTGCTAGGGCTGGAGCATCGCTAGGAATAGTGGGAAATAGCTGCGGGCTGGAGTATTGTCTATGGATGGCAGGGACTGCAGCGTTGTTGGTGGAGGTTGAGTTTGGCTGCAGATTTGAATGGAGTCAACAGTTAACCAGGCTGGATCAGAAACTGCAGTTGAGCAGGATCACAAGGGGGTGTGGAAGTTCAGCCGAAAGGCCAGGATGGGGAGGAATCAAAGTGAGTAGACGAATGGATGCAAAGGTCATACTACACTTTGATACTAGGCCCAGTGGGTATATTTGTCTCTGTCTCCCACCAGACAGGACTTTACACAAAGTCTTTTTTTTTTATAGCTGAGGCTAGAGCCCAGTTGGACTTATACTGGTCATCACTTAGAGCAATGTGAACCAGATGAGCTTGCTACTAGACTTGAACTCACTCAATATATTATGTGAGTCTGGCCTGTATGCCTGTTCATAGCTTAAACTAGATCCAAGAGTCTAGTGCTATGCAATGCTTGTCAATGATGTCAGCACCCACCCACAGGTGACCTAGCCGAATCAAATCTAACATTGATCTTGGCCTTGGACCTCCATCTGGCACGAATGCCAGACAGTGGCCACAAATACCTCATTGTACTTTGAAGAGGAGCTTTTAAATACATTTTATTTTACCCTGTCTCTAAAATGGCTGGTAGAATTAATTTATTTTGGAAAATAGTTCTTGTGTTGAAAACAAAAATTCACTCATCCCATAGGGGTTACATTTCATTTGCTGACAACACAGATAACTTAGCATTTCCTGCACCGAGAATTTAAGGTTTGAGTAACTGGGGGGAGGGGTCTATGATACTTGCCTCGAAATTTTTAAAAAATAATAAAAACAAAACAGAACAAAAAATAATGTATGTGGTAATTTACTAAGTTTTTTTCATAAGGACATATGAATGGGGCACTTAATGAGACTCAAACTCACTTGTGTAGGTTTGCTAGTCAAGCTTGCTAACCATTACACCAATATATGTAGTGATTGTTACATTTTCTCATTTTAAAAGTGGTCCTTATTTCAAGACATTTTATAGATTGGTATTTTTAGGGTAGGGGTTTGAGTTGGGGTTTAGTTTGTACCAGCTAAAGAGAGCAGGAATTTAAAAACTCTATGAAAATAATAATTGCCTTATATATTTATCAGTTTTGTCTAAGAATTTTATAAAATTTTCCTTTTTTTTAGTATATATATATATATATATATATATACATATATATATACACACACACACACACTTATAAGAATATATTTATTGCATGCGCAAAAAGTAGGTGGATAGTGGATTGAATAAGGTTTGTCTATGCTGTATATTGAAGTTAGATTTATGCAAATTATAGCAAATTCAAATCTTGGAATAAAATTTACTAGTCTTTTCTTTTCTTATCAGATAGTTCAGAGAACCTATAATGGCAAATAATTTAAATACACATGAAAAAAAAAAATGGGTGTTAGAAGAGTATTCATTTACTACATTTGTGAGAAAAATGCTCTAAAAACTGGTCAAGCCAAAACAGCACAGAGAATAATAAGCAAATTGTTGATGAAGAATTTTAGCAGAACCCTAAAATGTACACCAAAAGAACTTTTACAGAATTGGACATTTCACTAACTTCTTTTTGAAGAATTATGAAATTTTTGGTTGTATATTTGTTTCTATAATCTTAAAATAAATGCTATCATTTACTGTCCATCTACTTTTGGCTTGCTCTGTGTGTGTGTGTGTGTGTGTGCGTGTGTATATATATATATATATATATATATATATATGCACACACACTCATACAAACAACTACACACACATATATACGTGTGTGTGTGTGTGTGTGTGTGTGTGTGTGTGTGTGTGTATATATATGTTGTCAAAAATGTATAGTGATCGTTTCCTTCATTTTTTGTTTTAAAACAAAAAAGGAGTGTAAGAATTTTGAGTTGTTTTATTACGCTAATGACAAGCAAAGACTTTTCAGACTTTAAACTTGTTTAGCATTACAGAAATAGATTGTGGTGGGTATTGATATATATATATATATATATATAGCAATATCAATACAGAGAACATTACTATCTTAAACTCATTCAAACGAAAGCTTTTTTTCAGTGACTGAGTGGTAACAAAATTATTTAGTTAAATTTTTTTTCTAAAGACATAATAGAAATGTGATTTTATATATTTTTTTGTGATTAATACTTTTACTTGGTTCTATTGGTTTAATTTAGGGCTTGTATCAATAAATCAAAATAGCTGAGATTAGGTTTAAGCCAAAACTTATTGAAGGCTAAGAGTTTTAATATTCTGTCTAATCTAGTGAGTGATAATTTCAAAATAATGACAGTAGTTAGATAAAAAAGTGAATAAATGGATAACACAGTTATTTAAAATTCTTTCAGCGAAATTATAAGGTGTGCCATGTATTTGAGGACATGTTGGGCCAAATGTGAAAGATGACTTAAAGTTAAGTGACTAACTTGGTTTATTCATGGGGGTGTTACTCATGTAATGTCTTGGACAGGAATAACATATAAGAGTCCATCCAGGTCTGGTTTGAATTCAGTTTTCCTTCTCCTAAACTGGAACCTAGTCTGCCCTACTATTTATCAATAGCTGGAGAGAGAATAGTTGGATTCATACCTTTAGAACAATGTAAAATACAAACAGCCTAATTCAGGATTTGAATCCAGGTAGCTTACACCATACTTCTTACAAGGGTAACTGTTATGCGATGATAGACTCCATAGTAATGTTGAGTGACATGCACCAAATTTTAACTTTCTTATTTCTCTTTTAGACATGTCAAGAGCATTAACATGGCAACTTCCAGTATGACAGAAGAATTTAAAAGGCATGCTGTGCTTGTGGCACTAGCTGCCAACAACAGTGACTTGGATATAGCCAATTTCTTGAACATAGACACAAAAGATATGGTTATGGTCAGGTTGGAGGTAGAGACCTCAGGTCAGGATGTGTGATCTGTAGCCATGAGAAAGAAACATATTAAGCAGTCACTCTCATAAAGACAGCTATGTTTGTCCAGTAGGTGCAGAACATTATCAACCACAAGTCAATGGGAGCCACTTCCAAGCAGCTTACCACTTTTGTAAACAGATAATTTTTTCATCCTTATAGGGTGGACAAATTAATTTCAGAAAATTTGCAAAATAGAAAGTATGTTCAAATAAGTCAATTAATAAAATATGACCCCCCCCCAAAAAAAACAAAAAAAAAACATGAAAATTTGATCAGCAATTGTGTCCTAGTATAATAGCATGAAAACAATAAACTTTTAATTATGATATTTTGCAAAACAAACTTTACATAATTCTACACCACAATGTTTCTATATATTGAATTGGTCAACAAACAATCAGTAAGAAAATGCCTTATATTGAGCTACAGAATAAAAATTGTTGCTCTACCTGTAAAAGGGTTAATGTGGGAGATTTCACTGTCAGATGTGTACAAGGACATAAGTTGCATGCATTTTCAAGGCAAAAAAAATGCTTAAAAAGGGAAATCAGTTTTGTTCACATTGTAAATATTGTAATCTTAAAAGTTTGAAAGTAAACTAAAACTTTAAGCTTTTATCATCATTTGTTCTTTTCTGACAGATATTTCCAAAGATTAAAAAAAAGGTGTGTGTGGTGGGTAATATCCAGACTATTAAACACAGAATTATTTAATCACAAAAGGGACAAATTTTAATATCTCATCTGACAACACGTTAAGTCATAGCAACTTAACTTATATGCAGTACATTTGGCAACAAATATAATGGCTGGAATGCACTTTTGACCTTGGAATAAAAATAATCTATAGGCATTTCACTATTACAATACTACAATATATTCTGAAAAGCAATTAAAATGTTGGTGGGGAAAAAAATTTGGATCTTGTGCAAAGTGTGTGGGGGTAAGAGAATTATAATTTTTTATTCACAGATACTTCTAAAAACAACTGTTTTACTAAAGTTTTTGAAGTAATATTTTAATATTTAGTACCAGATATATTACACAAGATATAATTTTTCGGTAATGTGGACCAAAGTTGCAAATCACTTTCATGTATTAAGTGTATTTGGGTGACTCAAGTTGCTCTTTGCACTGAAAGCGTTTGCATTTAAAAAATTTATATTTTGGTTCAATTAAAATATTTAGTTTTATTCTTTTTCACTTTAATGAATTTATTTGGTCACACACTTTTTTAATATTTTTTGCACATTCCCCAGTGACACAAATTGTTTATTTGCATTTAAAATAAGTGGTGATGTACTAATAGTAAAATATGTAAATATGGTGCAAATATTTTCCATTAGTATTTTCTGTGATTCGTAATAAAGTTCCAGGAAAAAAATCACACTTTATGGTTGTTGGTTTGGGGTTGGGGCTAAATTTTGTGAGAAATATGTTTATAATTCGAGTGATACATAAGGGATTTATTAAGTAAGCATTTTTAGTTTAAGATTCATTTTTCTATGATTTTTTCTCCAGATTCAGGAATATGTGCAAATATTTCTGTGTATTTTTTCCTCTATATAAAATAAGATTGATTTAAAATAGTTACAATTACACATGAATTACAAATGAATTTAAGTAAACTATATTGTTTTGATTAAATTAGATAATTCAGTTCTCTTATATCATTTTCTGAATTTCTCTTATTTTCAAAAATCCATATTTAAGAAAAGTACATATTTGTGTAAAAAAAAAATTTTTTTTCAATTAAAAACTTAAATTTTGCAGTCAGATAAAACAATAAAAAATGTTCTGCCTGCAAAAAGGTCAAATAACTTATCAGACTATTGGGAAAATTTATCATCTTGAGATGACTCAATTCCAAGTTAAATAGACTGAATTTGATCCCAAATCAGCAAAATTGTAGAGTTCTTTACCTATGAATCGTAAAACAGATTAAATATTTAAAAAGTTTTAAATAAAAGTTTATTCTTATCTTACTTCAAAATAAAAACAAAATTTTAATAATAGGGTTTTAAAAAAATTTCTTTTCACCTAAAACTTTTGGATTTACATTTTGTAGTTCATAATATCAAAATAAAACATTTTAAAATTATTAGCTGAAAAGATTCTGAACAATATTTGTTTTACCATTAACCATCTATAAAAAAGATTAAAAGACAAATCTCAGGGTAATTGTCTTTACTTGGAATCATTTTGAGATGAGGCTTCTTAATTTTTTATTGCGGACTTTTTGTCCTCATCTTGGTATTTTTTTTTTTTTGTGCGTGTTGTTTCTTCTTTCACTATGTTTCGGCCAAATTTCATCTCTGGCCTTCTCAGATTAAGAAGCCTCATCTCAAAATGATTCCAATTAAAGACAATTAGAAAAATTCGGTATGGAACCGACCATGGAAGACCAGAAAAGGATTTATAAGACCAAAAAAATCCATCCTTGATCACCCTTCGGGGCCCGTGGCGCAGCAGATAGAGGCATTGAGTCTCTACGGTTCCAGCTGAGCATTGTCAGAAGATAGCGGTTTCAAATCCTACCCAAGCTGGCCAGAAGTTTACTTGGTCAAAAACGTGGTGCGATAGACAACAACTATAGAAGGCAGTAATTACTGGGGATACGGTTACAAGACTCGTCATTCCTATCTGATGTCGCGGTAAAAATCACCTGAAGAAGGCCAGAGGTGAAATTTGGCCGAAATGTAGTGAAAGAAGAAACAACACACAAAAAAAACCCAAAAATTACCAAGATGAGGACAAAAAGTCCGCTATAAAAAATTAATTCTCAAATCTCAGGGTGTTAGGAATTTGATTCTTCCACCATTTATATAAGATTGGGAAGATTTGTATTTAAAAATAATACCTTAAACAGAAAATGTTTTTAAAAAGATCCTCTAAAACAGGTAAAAATTACTCAAAATTTAAGATGGTTTACTTTGAATGGCGCAATGATTATTGTTGTAGGATGTGGACATGTCAACTTAAGTTCAAATCCTGGATGAAGCTGGATATGAAACTAAACTGCATCTTTTTGTAAGGCTCTATTTTTGGAGGACTCGGGAGTGTGGAGTATTTTTCATTGCCATTACTCCCAGATCCACTCTGATTCAGAGTGGTAAGCCCTGTTAGGGTCCCATCTAATGGTCAAATAGATCTATTTGAAGATTATTTATACTTGAAAGGAATACTTGATGGTATATAACCAAATTATTTGTATTAAATTACTTGAAGCTATAATTGTTTGTCATGTAAATTTTTCAGTGGCTATGATGCTTTACAAAAATATAATAGCAATGGTTTGCCCACCTGATAGTGACAATGATTTCACTGACATCATCACTAGAGTTTTGCAAGGAGATACATTAATACCATTTCTATTTATAACCTGACTTGATTGCATACTATGAAGAACATCAATTGGTCAAATAAAAGAAAATGGTCTCCAACTAAAAAAGCAAGAAGCAGATAATATCCTGCAGAAACTATCACTGCAAATTAAGCAGATAATCTAGAAATTCTTGCAGATATACCTGCACAAGCAAAATCTCTGCTGCATAGCCTGGAACATAAACTCAAATAAAACAGAGTTCATGTGTTTAAGACAAGATGATGCCATTTCCACATTAAATGATAAGCCTCTGAAATTAGTAGACTATTTCACATACTTCGGTAGCAATATTTCATCTACTGAAAGAGATTACAGCTTATGCATAGGAAAGGCATTGATTGCTATCAGCAAATTATCAACCATATGAAAATCTAATCTCTAATCTGATTAAATAAACTATCACTGTAAATTAAGCAGATGATCTAGAAATTCTTGCGGATACACCTGCACAAGCAAAATCTATGCTTCATAGCCTGGAACAGGAAGCAAGAAGTATTGGTCTCTATGTGAACTCAAATAAAACAGAGTTCATGTGTTTAAAACAAGATGATGCCATCTCCACATTAAATAATAAGCCTCTGAAATTTGTAGACTATTTCACATACTTTGGTAGTAATATCTCATCAACTGAAAGAGATGTCCACATATGCATAGGAAAGGCATTGATTGCTATCAGCAAATTATCAACCATATGAAAATCTAATCTCCAATAAAATAAAAGAAAAATTCTAGGCTGTAGCTGTGTCAAGGGTATTGTATGGTAGTATCACCTGGACTTAAACAAAGTGCTTGGAGAAAAAGTTAGATGGGAACTACATTATGATCCTGCACGCTGTTTTAAATAAATCCTGGAAGCAGCACCCAAAAAAACAGCATTCATATGACCAATTGCCTTCCATCTCACAAACCATTCAAGTAAGATAAATAAGACATGCTAGGTACAGCAGAAAGAAGCAGAGATGAACTCATTAGCAAAATTCTCTTAGTGTAGGCTGACCAGCTCAGTGTGAACACTGGTTGCAGTCTAGAGGACCAGTCAAATGTGAAGGCCAAAGGGGATGGATGGTGAGAGTTAGTTGAGTTTGTTTGGGTTTATGGCATATCAACCTTTGTAGGTTATTTAACGCCAAATCCATTTTATACAAATAAACAGTTTTATTTTAAAAAATTCAGTTTAACATAAGTACAGTTTAATTGTCAAAAACATTTCTATTTCAAGCCATTAAATTTAGTTAAAAAGTTCTAATTAAAACAATTAAGTTTAGTATAAGTATAGTTTTTGTTTGCATACAGTTAACTGTCAAACAATTCAGTTTAGCGTAAGTACAGTTTCAATGTAAAAACAGTTCTATTTCAAACAATCCAGTTTAGCATGCAAAAAAAATTCCATTTCAAGCAATTCAGTTTAGCATAAGTAGTTTAGTTCTATTTGACTCATAGATAAGACCCTATCAGGTGCTACCACTCCAAGTCAGAGTGGACCTGGGAGCGATGGTAATGAAGGGGTACTCTGCGTTCCCCAAAGCTCCAGCATAATTGGAACCTTGCTATCAGATTGTTTAGTGTCATATCCAGGACACTCGTTGTGGGAGGGGGATCTTACCTCTCTGCAGAAAAGCAGTTGGTGTATACTACAGACCCAGCCGACTGGGCAAAATAGTTAGTCAAGAGAATTAGTGCCATCAGCATGACTTGATGAGGATTATTATTATTAATTACTTGAAACCATATAACTATGTATACAAATTATTATTAAGTAGGAATAGGTACTTGAAATGATATGGGTATAAATTATTAGTATTTGATTGGAATACTTGAAACCATACCACTGTGCAAATTATTAGTGTTGGATAATTAGCAGCAAGAATTCCAAAATTATTTTTATTGAGAATAGTTACTTGAAGTTATAATAGTTTACTAAGGGTTATTATTATTAGTTACTTGAAACGATATAACTGTGTACAAGCAAATGATTATTATTTCATAAAATAATAACTTGAAACCATATAATTATTAGTATTAGATAGAAACACTTGAAACAATATAACTGTGCAAATTATTTGTATTAAATAGGAGTACTTGATTTCATAACTACATAAAAATGTAAATCTAAATAATTCTGTAATTTTTAGGTATAAAACAACCCTAAATAGATTGTTATGCCATTAAAATCAAACACTCCAAAGTAAATCTGTGAGTGTGTGATGTAAATATTAGGTGACAAGTAAACAGTAAAGAAATAGTGTGCTAACTTCCAGCAGGAAGATTTTGAATCCCAGAATACATTAGTCAGGAAAGCCTTCAGTGGTGTCAACTGAAATTGTTAATATGTTCAAAACCTTATTTTGACCAATAAACAAATATGAGTCAAAAGACAGTGAAGATAACAGGGAAAAGTGTTGGGTTTATAATTCATAAGTAGTTGAGTATAAAGAAGCAATTAACCAAGTGGGTATTAATCTGTTTGAATACTAATTAGAAACAATATCAAGTGGACAACACCTTCAAGTTGATTTTTTTCTTTATTTTCTGCAGTTTAGTGATAATCTTTTGGAATAACTTTTTGATTAAACTGGAAACCAATTAACTGGCAAGTTCAAATCCTGGACGAGAATGATTGCATTTCACATAGCACTAATACCCTTGGGAAAGGTATGAATCCAATTATTCTCCCTCCATCTATGGGTAAATAGTAAGACAGACTGAGTTCTTCAGCCTTGGTGAGGCAACTAGTCTAGGAGAAGGAAAAACTCTGAATTCAAACCTGTTAAACTCCGCTTAAAAATTGACCTTGTGTCATATCCTGCCCGAGTGGAGGGGCTGGGTAAATAGGATTAACTGGCAATACAGTGGCACTCAGTTTTTCCATGGCTGACAAAATTCAAGACCCCAAAGTCAGAAAAAAATCTATTTTTGAAACCATATAATTGTGTATAAATTACTTGTATTAGATAGGAATACTTGAAATCATACCTAGCCAGGAGCATCAAGTATTTCTTGATAATGTTTATGGTCATGTTTTTTTGTCTGGTATTTTGATGTCTCTTTAGAAAAGCCAAACAAATGATGCAAAAGACTATTTGCCTTTCTGTACTAATTAAAGAAGGTGTTGAGAGAAGTTATGGAAATTTTTTTTTTTTCATTTCCACATGGGTGGCAATGCAATGGATATTTTAAAGAATTTGAGATTTGTGTGTATTCACTTATTCTGTTTCCAAACCTTAAAAAAAGTTCAAAAGATCAATTGATTGATTTTAATGGCAAGAGTTATTTTATGCCTAGAGGTTAAGGAATCACATACATTGTATATTTATAAATTTTGTGTTGTTTTTAAGAGGTTTTTTGGCTCAGTCCTTAGGGACCTTTATAGATACTACCACTTGAAGTCAGAGTAAACTTGGCAGTATTAGCAATGAAGGGGTACTCCGCACTCCCAAATCTCTATAATTGGAGCCTCACTATCAGATGCAGTTTAGCGACATACTCAGGGTACACCCTTTTTTGTTAAGAGGAGGTGACTTACTTCTCTGCAGGGGATACAACCAGCATATTCTAAGCCCCATAGACAGGGAGGGAAGAGCAGTATTTCCATAATTTAATATGGGCACATTTCCCATCCATCAACTGGAACTATAGAATATCCCAACAGTATCTTTGCAGAGGGGTAAGACCCCACCCCTTCAACAAATGAAATGAATATGACATGAAACCATCTGATAGTGAGGTGCCAATTCTGGAGCTTGAGAGAATGTGGAGTACTCATTCATTGCTATTACTTCCAGGTCTACTCTGACCTGGAGAGGTAGTAATTGTTAGGGTCCCATCTGAGGGTCAAATACAACTATTTAATCATTTACTATAGTGGAAACCATTCAACTGTGGCAAATAGAACTATTAGTGCTAAATATCAATACTTGTAAACATTTAACTATATGCAAATAAATGAGTCCTGGCTCATATAAATATTGTTACCTACAAACTATTCCTTTACAAATCCTATATATTTGATATAACATATTTAAACAGTATTTGGCATTCAATAACCTACAAGAGTTGATATACTGTAAAATAGAACCAAGCAATCAACTTTTTTCTTTGTTTATTGCAGCAAAGCCTTCTTTGTAAGACATAGAGAGTAATAAATGTTACTTTGCCATGCTAGCCCTTATGTTGATAGGGTTTCAATTCAGAGTTTTACTTCTTTTGAACCAATTATATCAAATCTAAATAATGCTCAATCAATAGCTGAGAGAAAAAAGAGATTTATATCTTTCCTAAGGGCATTATTACAAAATGAAACACAAACTTCATCAGTTCACCAATTCCATTTACTACAGTGATAGCTATTATATCACTCTTACCTTTGTGTGTGTATATATATATATATATATATATATATATGCACACACATACACACCCATACATACATAAAGTTCTGTTAAAAAGTATCACATCTAAATCTTATCTACTATGACAAAAATACATTTTTTCTACAAAATTGTCTGCTTGGTATTCAACAGATTTATTCCAAAGTTATCTATTAGTCAAAAAAACTCCTGAAACTCTTCTTTTCATACCATGAGAAGTTTTGCTGTTGCATTCTTTTTAATGTATTTCACATCCTTAAATTTTACCTATGAGATGTATTTTTAATTTAAGGTACCAAGAAAAAGTCCAGTGGAACTAAGTCTAGTTTGGTTTTATGGCATATCAACCATTGAAGGTTATTCAATGCCAAATCCATTTTTATACATATGAACATTTCAAACAATTCAGTTTAGCATAAGAATGCAGTTTAAATGTCAAAACAGTCCTATTTCAAGCAATTCAGTCTATCGTAAGTACACAGTTTAGTTCTATTTGACTCATAGATAAGACCCTACCAGGTGCTACCATTCCGGGCCACAGTGGACGTGGGAGCAATGGCAATAAAGGAATACTCCTTATTCCCCAAAGCTCCACCATAACTGGAACCTCACCATCAGATTGTTTAGTGTCATATTCAAAACACTCGTTGGGTGGGGATGTCTTACCCCTCTGCAGAGAAGCAGTCAGTGTATTCTCCAGCCCCAGCTGACTGGGTAACTAGGTTTGGTGAGCATGAAGTGTGCTGCATGTAGAAAGAATACTTCCTAGATAGAGATACAGTACTTCTTATAGGTATTCGTAAAAAATATGCTTTTGGATATGTAAAAAACTGGAATATCATGGAAGAGCCACTAAATCTTATTGCAATCAACATAATAGGTGGCGGAGTCCCTGTGGTATAGTAGCTAATGTGCAGGTCTGTGATATCATAGTAAGTGATTTCAAACTCCAGTTGCATTATTACATTCACTTTTAGCCTAATACTCTTGGGGATGGTATGAAACCCCTTATCCCCTTTAGCTATGCGTCAAATATTACCATTGGTGTTCTTCTAAAAGGATGGCTTTGGCATTAAATAACCCACTGAGGTTGATATGATATTAAATAAAGAAACCAAACCCAAAACTAAAACATAAGGAAATCATTTAGTTATCTTTTTTGGTTCTAAAGGCTAAATCTCTGAAACATATTTTAATGGATTTAAATTGTCAAATGGAAAAAATCTTTTTTCTTATATTTTTCTAATAGAGTGAGTCAAATGTTTTGCAATATTTTAATAACATGAGGCACAATTTGGCAATTCTGGATGCTTTTTCCAAGGTTTTGAAAGGGATTAACCACCCTGAATTGTAAGATGCCGAGTTTACCTGATTACTCTCCCAGATTTGCCTCTATGGCTTGAAGCACAGTTTTAGACCTATCTGGCCTTGCCTGATCAAGGTTCTTGTAAACATAGCAAAATTTCTTGAACCTTCTCATTACTATTCTATGATCAACAGCATCTTCACTTTTTGCACAAGTATTTTTGGTTGCTTCTATGTTGTTATAGCCTAGTTTGAACTTGTAAAGCATAAGTTCTAGAATCAGACAACATTGCATATTTGTGTGGTTTTCCAATCACACCTCAGGTGACACAATGCACAACATGTTAGCACACCAACTACCATGATACCACTAACCACAGTAGGTCACATGATATATGCACTGCACACTAGCATATATGAAAATATTGAAAAAATAACTCACCCTAGTAAATATATTGTTCAGAATCAAAGTAAGAGATTGAAAAGGCAAACTCATATTGCTATTAAGAAGAGTTACCAAACTAATATATATTTACAAACTCCACTCAGCATACCTGCCAGATCTGACACTAAGATAAGTTTATAACTGAGACTTTTTTATATACTGGTGAGTAGTGACAAAAATAGCTCTATTTCTTGCCATTTCCTCTTAAGAGTACCTTTTGCATTGTAATAAAACTGGATGAATCAGTTATACTACAATGCAAAAGGTGTTGCTGAGGGTGGGTGTTGATCCCCCACCAAGTTCAGCAAGATAATAATTTGGTCGATTGGTTGTATTTTATGTTATATGAACCCTTGTAGGTTATTTAACGCCAAATCCTGTTATATATATATATATATATATAATTTATAAACAAATAGTTTGTAGGAACTATTTTAAAATGAGCCAGAGCTCATTTCTTTGCACACAGTTAAATGGTTTCAAGTATAAAAAAATGATTAAATATTTCTATTTGACCCAAAGATGGGATCCCAACAGATACTACTAATTCAGGTACAAGTGTAGCTGGGAGTAATGGCAATGAAAGAGTATTCCACACTCTCCAAAGCTTCAAGACTGGAGATTTACCATCAGAAGCAGTTTAGTTTCATACCTAGGACACTCGTTGGGGGTGGGGGTCTTACCCATCTGCAAAGATGCAGTTGACAAGGCTTCTAGATTCTTCCAGATTCTTCATGACAAGAGACCAAGGATCTTACTTAATATTCCAAAATACTAAATTAATTTGTATCCACACATCACTTCTAATCAAAATCCTTAATTGTGCCTGCAATGATTTTAGGTAAAAAAGATTTTGTGTCTGTTCAAATATTTTTTACTTTCTTATGAGCATTATCAAAAAAATAAAGTTGAGATACAAAATCAGTTTTTGTTTGTTTTTTTAATCTTCATGTATCATTTTATGTCAGTATTCATATAGGTAAAAAAAAAAAAATTAATTTAAATGTCCTACCACTGCTACAATCATAGTATAATAGTGAGCAAGTTTTGTAAATGTTTACTTGGATTCGGTTTGGTTTCTTTGTTTAATGACATATCAACTTTTGTGGGTATTTTAATGCTGAAGCCATCCTTATAGAAGAACAGCAGTGATAGTATTTAACCCATTACTGAGAGGTGTGGGTATAAGCAGGTTCATACCTTTCCTAAGTGTATTAGTCTAAAAGTGAATGTGAATAGCCTGACTGGAGTTTGAACCTGATTCCTTTGAGGCTACAGTCAAGCACTTTAGTCATTATGCCCCGTGGACTCCCCAATTCTTAGTTGGAGTTAAACCAATACTGTCATTTAAGCATGTTGGTAATGTTACAGAAAGTTTATAGTGTTTTATATTGGTCTTTGATTAAATTAGTTGAAATAGTTTAGCATTTAACTGGGTTTGAAAATGATGTGGTGAACAAAAATATGCATTAAGTAATGATGATAAAACTGATTGATCTGTCCAACAATACAAACAGTAAATATTATAGTTTCATGCTTTATTAGTGACACTTGGATAAAAAGGGGGTTAATTTAGGTGCGGTTTGTAGGTGTGCCAGAACTCAGCAGCTTTTCACCCGGAGGAGGTCAGAATTTAAAAAAGGCAGTGGACTTAGGACATTTTGTCTTTTATATCTCACTTGTGCCGCTGTTATGACGTATGTGTTAAGACACTACATGAGTTAGTCTAGCAGACTATTATTAGTGAGTTTAATTCTCAGTGGGTGCTCCAAAAATTTGGCCTCGTGTCAAACTCAGCTATGCGTAATAAGTGACGAACAGTTTTTCCCGTTATGTTAAATGTCTACTTTTTCCTTTTGTTCTTACCTGAACTACGAATTTATTCAAAACAGATTTTTTTGTTCTTATAATTTTCAAGACAATTTTCAAATGCTTTCTCTAATCTTAAAAGTAAAACTAATTTCTTTGGTTAGTTTAATTATTTTGATTCAATTATATTCAAAAGGATGTCACCATGTATATCCGTAGACTTCAATGTTCAGTTCAAAAAGTTTCTTTTCTAAAAAGAAAAAAGTATCCAAAAAAGACGTTCTAAACAGATGACCTAATTTTTTAAAAATGCCGTTCATTGCCAATCTCAACCAGGTGTGGCACTGATTTTTTTTTTTTTTTTTGTATACGAATAAATTGTGAACATTCCTAACAATATTGAATGACACTTCGAGTTCTTAAAAAAATACTTCATCTCATAATCAGAATAAATCTTTGAAAGTCGTGGAAACTGG
>CAUZXS010003286.1:2500-52500 GCA_963585895.1 Sepioteuthis lessoniana | reverse complement strand
TTTTTTTGGTATATATTACCATAGATATTTCTTTAATGGAATAAGTCTTGAAATAAATAGTTATGTACAAAAACATGCTTCAGCAAAAGCACTGGTAAGCCCTCTCCCGCTCAAATTGGTTAATTATCGGATTTTAACAAGAAATATGATAAAAATTATTAACATTTTTTTAAAAGTGGGCATTGTGATGAAGAAAATTTATCAACAAAAAAAAAGAAATATTAAAAAAAAAAATAAAACACTGATTATTACATTTTTGGATCACCATACTTTAGAAGAAAATTTCAGTATCTTGTCAGTTATATAAAACTGCCAATATATAAAAACTTGGTGACAAAAACCACTTTAACATAATTCAAGTTACAGTTCTGTGTACTGAAATCTGGGATTAGAAAAGGAACCTGGATAAGTTCCATTGAAATTTTTTCTTAATATTTTTTGCTAAGATGATGGAATAGTTCATATATGCCATTATATGCATGAACTGAATGAATTATTACATGTGCTTCTTTTTTTTTTTTTTCCATCTGTAATTTCTGCTAGGATGAGAGTGCAATGTTTTAGTGCTTTGCTAGGATCAGAGCATAGTAACTATATACATAAAAATTTGATCAATGATTCCATATTTTTCTAACTCAAAGATACCATAACATCATTATTTCTAATGAAACATTACACAATTAAAACGGATATTATTAGATATTATCTATTACCAAGTTCTATTGCATTGAAACTTTGTATCCAAAAATGTAAACATATAGCAGTCTAAAAATAAGTTCACCTCATATATATATATTTATGCAATATCTTTTTTAGATACAGAGTTTCAATGCTATAGAGTTTAGTAATACATAAAAGCTAATGATATTTGTTTTGATTGTAAAATGTTCCATGATAAATAATAAAATACTGGTATCTTTGGTTTTGAAGAAAATAAAATTTTCATAAAAAAACTTTGAACAAAAAATGTTATGTATACTTATTAATGGGTGATTATATAATCACAGAACTTAAATGAGGCTCAGACTCCTTTGGGCTTGATGTTGTATTATTAAATTTCCATCTTATATTATGATAAACAGAAAAAAAAAATTTACAGTTAGCAGTTAATTTAAAACAAAAACATATTCTTTGAAAAAGAAGAGGAAGACACATTTGAGATAAAGGATTATTTTTATTGTTTCAGACAGAGATCTGTTCATCTGAGTCATGTTATTTGGAGGATATTGTTTTTTAGGGCTGATTTTCATGGGTCTGAAATAACTAGTGATATTTTTTTTCTTTATGTAACACTATTATGAACACTATCAGCAAAATTTATTTAAATCAACATTTCAAGGCATGAAAATAGAACAAAGCTATAAAAGTTAGTGAGTTAAAATAATTATTCATGATGGTTCAAGTTAGGATGTAGAGTTAGGGATAAATGACTTGTTCAGAGAGAATTCTTATAGCTTTGAAATAGATAGACCTGGGGGAATAGCTCTTTGGGCCAAGCACAAAAAATCTTACTCCCAGAGTTACCACCAATATATATGTTTTGAATCAGAACACCACTTACAAAAACTAAATATTAAAAACACATTTTCTGTTTCATTTAAAAAAAAATAAAATTATTATAATTCAGAAGATACAACATTACATATTTAAATCCCCTGATGATGGTTTCATGTAAAAACTGATACATTTAACATTGGTAAATAATTTAACTATTAATAAAATCATCCTCTGAATAGCTTGTTTTTTTTTTCATATTTGTATATTTACATATACTTTAGTGAAAAATATCAAAAAATTGATGGTATGTAAATATTAAAAAAAAAACAAGGCATTTGGAGGATGTATTTAGAGAAATAGATACCATATATAAATGGATACATATTCCATTTTACCTGTGTAGGACACCAAGTAATGTTGTTATTACACAAACTAATCCAATTCTTTTTTTAGTAACCAGATTTTTATCTTTACTTTCAGATGTTACATATGCAAATGGTTTTGACTTAACCAAGTAATGTGACATGGAAAACCAACTCTTTATTGTCATATCAATAAAAAAACAAAAAGCATAATAAATTTTGATGAGAAATATACAAAAATGGCCAGTGTAGAGAATTAAAAAAATAAGGTGAGAAAAGATGCTTTTTATCCTGTAACATTATCCACAAGATTAAAATATAAAGTCATTTAAAACAGTTAGCGAAAGAATTCTAAACTTGAAAAATTTCTTCAACAATACCAAATAGTGGTTCATGTGAATAGTGAAGTGCATTTTGCAAATACAATAGTTTCTACAAGTTGCAAACCTTCTTCCAATACTATAATTCCTTTCAAGATTATGTCCTCCACAACTGAGTGCCCACATTGCTGCAGTTTGAACAATGAAATTGCAAATTTTAAAAAATTAGAATATTGAAAGCCCAATTGGATGATACCAGGTTGGAATGTAAAAGAATAAAAAGAATAAGTAAAGACTAAATATAGCAAGAAAGATTCTAGCAATGACAGCATTTTGCAAAGAAACATTTTCTTTTATAATTGTTGAATAGTTTGCATTGTGCCACACTTTGCTCAGTTCTTCAGAAATACTTTCTTCAAATTAAACTGTGTAAAGGTTGCAACTAGAACAATACTTAATAGAATGGTAGAAGTTAGTTCTTTGAAAGACTATCAAACAGCTGAGACAGTTTTATTAGTGAATGATACAATTACACAAGATGACCTTCATATTCCCAATAATATCACTTTCATGTTATCTTATATCAATTCAATAGTCATCTGGAGGAACTGTTAAAAATCAGAAAGAACAAAATTGTGATTCTGTAGATCAGGGCTTTTCAAAGTGATCCATTGACCCCTGAGAGTGAATAGAAGCATAGGAATTCACAGGGGGTGAATTTACTAATTTACATTTTTAAATCTGTTTAGAACAGGAGAACAAAAATTGTTGGATCATGTAGCCAAATATCATACACCTAGCAGAATGCCTGAGTGGCCACTAGTGATGTGTCATTTACATGTAACACATTCAAAACATATGAGTCATTGAATAAAAAAATGTTGAAGTGGAAAGTGAAAATTTAGACAGCTTCTTAAAGAATTTACTGAAATGACTTTCAATCTTGAAACAAAATCTATGTAGACATTTAAAGGAATTAGAGACAACTGAATGAATGAGAAAACTGTAGCAAAATATCCCAAGTTTTGTACAACTGTTGAACTGATTTTATTTGCCTTTTCCAACTTTGTATATGGTGGAATCTGACTATCAACTTGTACATTATTTACTAAGCAAATAGAAAAACACTTTCAATATAGAACATGGTGGTTTTGCAGCTCAAACTCACAAAACATGCAACCTAATATTTGTGATCTCCTCAGTGCCAACTAAACCCATCCTTCCCATTAAAAAAATAATTCAAGAATTAAAAGGTATGTTTGCATTTATAGTTTACCAATTCTTTTCTCATGTAAATTGTATTAAACACTGGTAAGTTAGGTATATTTTGTAATTCACTATCAATCAATTTATGAAAGGAAATGAAGTTTGCTAACAGGAAGTTTGAGAAACTCTGCTGTAGATGCTCTAGCACGTGTCTATACAAAACTAAATAAAATCAACCTTGATGATTGTCAAAATTGTTTGCTAAATAAATTTAGAGCAGTGATTTTTGAATAGAAGTCATCTGGTTTCCATGGTAGAAATTTTAAATCTAAGTGGAAGAACTTCAAACTAGGAAAGAATATACTCTTGTGCTCTGTGTATATACAGGTATATCTACAGCAATGTAACATTATCTAATCTGAAAGGTGAACTTGGTGTAATAGTTATCATCATAGGAAATGGAATTGGCAATTTGAGTTCAAATCCTAGATGAAGTTGTTTGTGTTTCACTTTGCACTAATGATCTTGGAAAAGTCATGAATCTATCACATACCCAGTTATGGTTGAATAGTATATATATTGACCAACCCCTCCACATAGGCAGGATGCTACACAAGGCCAATGTTTAAGTGGAGTTGAACAGGTTTGGATTAATGTTTTCCTTCTTCTAGATTGGTTGCTATACGAAAGTTAAGAGGTTCAGTCAGCTCTACTGTTTACTCATAGCTAAAGAGAAAATAGTTGGATTTATACCTCAGGGATAAATAGAAGAGCAGAATGAATTCTCTAACCTTGGTAAAGCAACCAATCTAAGAGAAGGAAAACTGAATTCAAACCAGCAGTATTCTGCATAAAAATTGACCTTCTGTTACATTCTGCCTGTGATGGAGGGTTTGGGTAAATACATTTAATCTGATTCATTCACTAATTCAGTACTAAATTCCTAGGACACAGTTTCAAATTTTTGGGGATCTTGCTGTGCAATATTTTAATAGTACTAGATCTGTTTACTTGTTGAGGCTCTCTTGTAAAACCTAACAATTAATACCTGTATTTCTTGCATTTATTAACATTATTTGCACTTATTTAACCCCAATTGTGGCCCTAATGAATAAAAGTGCATCCCGTGCTATGAAGCAAAAACATTATCAATTAAAGATTGAACTTTTAGGGGAAAAAATTGGACATTGATGTATCAGTGAGAAACTTGTTTAAGTGTCAAACATTGATTTCCCCACAATGTATGATATTAAAAGAAAGAAATACTGCTCTACCCTTTATTTTATTTTATGCCTCAACAATATATTCATGAAAATTTTGCTTGCTTTTCATTTAATATATCTACTTTTTTTATTATCTAACTTGTATGTTTTTTCAAGGTATGATGAGATAGTTTGCTGCTGTTTAGGAGTAATCCTTTTGGGATTAGGTATGTTCACTAATCTGGCATTTTTCATGTCCCAATAGAGCTGGATTAGTGAAGTCAAATCAAATATCATTCTATATAAATAAATATGATTACTAATTAATAATTCACACAAAAAACTTTTTTTTAAAACAAAAACTTCTACTTTAGACTTAATCTCATTTCAACTTCTTGAAGTATTGAGGTTCAAAAAGTGTAAATAACAGGTAGTTTGAGAAATATACGAATTTTGTATGTTTAATTTATACATTCTGAAAAATTATAATCACTACCACAAAAGTATAATAGTTAAAATTTCTGAGATAAATCAAAATTGAGACCCATTGCTCTAACAGTTCAAATTAGGGAAAGAATTACGTAAAAGTGAGAGCACAAGGGGAGGAACATGATCTGTGACTTATTTAACTGCTAATTTAAGGAAACTTTAAAACAGTTTTTGTTCTGTTACATTTTTGGATTTTGATATTTCCTTGTGTTTTGATCTAACATGACAAAAATACTGAGAAAAAAGTTATAAAAGTGTCTTTTCTTCTGCTAAAACCAAATTATTTTCTAATAAACAACATTTATAAGTCAACTCAGAGGAAGAGGATTAGTGCTTGTGTAAAGACATTTTAGGCAGCTCAGACATTTACACTTAAGACTTTCATATGTGGGGTTTGAAGGTTTTTAGGTAGTCAGGTGCTAAGGGCAAGGCTGTGTTGCCGTAAGATATCTGACTCCATATTTTGGTTATATTATTTTACCCCACATTGACTGGCCGGCGGAATGCCTTGCCCAAAGAAAGTCCAAAAGAAATATGCAAAAGGAAAAGATAAAAAACAGATAAGAGACGAAAACATTTCTTTCATACTTTCCTTTATTTACTTGGTGAATGGACTAACCAACGCTACGTCCCAAAACATAGCGTGGTGTCCAAAACACCAGACAGTAAAATCGGTGTTGTCGGTTCGACGTCACTACCCGAAAAGAGGTCGGTTCACAGAAAACCTGAGTATTTATCTCTCTTCATCGGCTCCAAATTCGCCACTCCAAAATCCTTCTAATTTTGGCACGACCGCTTCCCATTGGCTACTTTACATTTTATTATTTTTCTTTTTTCTGATTTTAACCGGATGGGTGCGTGGAGCCTTATGCGTGGCGACGCGTTTATACATTTTGTATCTGGCAGCCGACGAGTCAATATCCGGTTAGGAGTTTTACTGTTAATTCCTAAATCACCACAATACATCGCCACCCGAAATAGCGGAGCTATAGGAAGATTCTTAGAGAAAAAATGAATATTTGTAAGGTTGTCACGGTTCCCTTTAAAATTTTTCAAATTAAAAAAATTTTTTTTTTTTTTTTGTGTCCAGCCAACCCGCTTTTTTTGCAAAAAGATTGTATTGATTTTTAATTGTCCTATTTTCTAGGAGGATTATTTATCAAATTCTTGTATCTTATTTGCAAATGTTCAATAATTTTGGTAATTTGTTTAGGGTGGCTGGAAAACTAGGACTCGTTGGATATGACGGATTTTATTTCCATTTTTTTTCTTATGTGCATTAATTCCGGTAATACATAGAGTTGTTGAATGTAAACGTCTGATTTGAGAGTATTATTCTTCATTAACTCTTTTGCTTTTTCTTTGGAACTTCTTTTAATATCCGGGAGTAATTTTTATTTATTTTTTAATTTTTTTATCCGTGAGTTTTTTTTGTTCTTTTTGTGTGTGTGTGTTCGCTCGCTTGTTTAAACATTGCATTTTCTGTAGTAGTGACTGCTTTTCTTTATTTTTATTTATTTATTTATTTTTTTTTTTTTTTAGTCGCTAGTATTTGCTGGAAATCTTTCTTTTTTTTGTGTACCTCGTGGTACGTTTTTTTAATTTTTTTTTTATTTTTAAATATGTCACTTTGGGAAAAAAAGGTTATGAGCCGAGAAAGTGGCATAGAGGAGTAGTGTGAGTATTTTTTTGGGGTCCTCTGAAATTTCTAGTAGTAATTGGTGGTTTAGTGAGGTAGTGGGAGAGATAAACCATGTGGCGACAGAAACCGAAATAGAAGTAGGGTGAGTGAAAGTTTAAAAAAAGTTACCTTATTTTGCAAGTTGGGAAGTGAAAAAGTGTTGAAAGATAATGTTTTGCTTAAAGAAATTCCACGTGCTTTGGTATTTACGTCCAATTTTGTTTTCCAGAAGTTAGTTCGGCGGGAACATTTGAAAATTTTTCTCGGTGTTTCGCTGGCTGTTGTTGTTGTTGTTTTTCGTTTTTTTTTTTTTTTGTTTTGTTTTTGTTCCACGTGGAAAGTCGTCTGCCTCCAGTTTAGGATGTTCTTGTTTTTTTTTTCTTTTAAAATTTCTTGTTGGGATATCTTCTTTATTCTGGGTGTTCATCATTCACGTGTTCGGGGTTCACCAATGTGGTGTTTAAAGGTTTTTAGCGTCGAGGTCACCAATGTGGTGTTTAAAGGTTTTTTAGCGTCGAGGTCACCAATGTGGGGTTTAAAGGTTTTTAGGTAGTCAGGTGCTAAGGGCAAGGCTGTGTTGCCGTAAGATATCTGACTCCATATTTTGGTTATATTATTTTACCCCACATTGACTGGCCGGCGGAATGCCTTGCCCAAAGAAAGTCCAAAAGAAATATGCAAAAGGAAAAGATAAAAAACAGATAAGAGACGAAAACATTTCTTTCATACTTTCCTTTATTTACTTGGTGAATGGACTAACCAACGCTACGTCCCAAAACATAGCGTGGTGTCCAAAACACCAGACAGTAAAATCGGTGTTGTCGGTTCGACGTCACTACCCGAAAAGAGGTCGGTTCACAGAAAACCTGAGTATTTATCGCTCTTCATCGGCTCCAAATTCGCCACTCCAAAATCCTTCTAATTTTGGCGCGACCGCTTCCCATTGGCTACTTTACATTTTATTATTTTTCTTTTTTCTGATTTTAACCGGATGGATGCGTGGAGCCTTATGCGTGGCGACGCGTTTATACATTTTGTATCTGGCAGCCGACGAGTCAATATCCGGTTGGGAGTTTTACTGTTAATTCCTAAATCCCAACACATACAAGATTTGCATAGGAAATCTTGTAAAATTTGGAAGACTTATTTAATATAAATTAAGTTCTTAATAATCCGACTTCAAAATACAATTAGTCAATTAACTAATTATAACTTCGGTGGTACATTTACTAATTAGTCAATTAACCATCTTTTTCTCTAATCTTTGCAGCAAAAGAAAATTGGTTGAATCACAAATCCCCATGTTAGTAGAGATGTCAAGATTGAACCCATGAGTGAGCATCAGGATTTTGGACTAAGATTTGAAAATCTATGTCTACAGCAGTATTGTGCTTTATTCATAAAATGCAATGTTTACATGACTTATTCAATTAATAAAGAAAGTAAATATTGTAATAAGTATAAAGTTATTTGTCTTTTTTTTATTTCTTAAAAAATGCTCTATCAAAAAACTATTGATAGCATTGATGGCTGTATCAAGTAATATGCGCTGGTGGTGTAATGAAACATACTATGTCCATTTCCTATGATTATAAAATCATAGGAAATGGACGTGGTGTTTCACTTTGTACAAATACCCCAGAGAAAGGTGTGCATCCAACAATTCTCCTTCCAGCTGTGAGTAAATAATAGGGCAGACTTGGCTCTTTAACCTTGGTATAGCAATTGGTTTAAGAAAAAGAAAACTGAATTTAAGCCGGTTAAACTGCTTAAAAATTGATCTTGCGTTAAATCCTGCTCGTGCAGAGGGTTTGGGTAAATGCATACATTAATTGACAAATTATCAAAATATCCACTTCTGAGGAGAATTGATATTTTGTCATATATTTCAAACTATCCTTTGCCAAGTATCAACTTCAATATTCTTATTAGATACAAAAGAAGAAAACATATTGAAGAAAGATATGTTTTTGTTTTCTTTGTAAAAGAATTTAATCCCAATTTTTTTAAAACTCTTCACTTTGGGGCTTCTTTTAAACAATGAAGAGCTAAAATTTTTTTGTAGCCTCAAAAGAAATTTAACTTCTGAATTTGAATGGATAAAACTAGTGTAGTGTTACTTTATATACATTCTTAGATTTCAATGTTGTTTAGTATGAAAAGTTTTTCTTTAAATTCAAATTTCATCAAAAATAAACAGGTCATTTTCTCCCAACTCAGTTGAAAGTTTTAAACCATTTATAAAGTGTTTAAGTTACTTTTGACGTATTTTGCATTTGGGGTTGTGAATTTTGTCTGGGCTTGACAGCAACTTTTTTAATGGCATGTCAACCGGTCTGGGGTTATTTTATGCCAAGACAAAAGGTCATTTATTATTGTGGGGTACCACGCAGAAAACAAGTTTCTTGTAGCGGCAGGTTTGAAAATTAAGATCCCACTGGCATCCTTCTTGAGGGGCACCTCAGGCACCCAGTCCTTACTCATTTTAGGTGAAGGGGCAGATGTTGCCTAGAGGGAAGGCCTCCTGGAATTCAGCTTTCATCTTAGCCAAAGCCTAGAAGCGGAAATAAGGGATTTATCGCGTATTTCGGTATAAGATTCATTTATTTTATTTATTTTTTTTTTTACCTGGAGTCTCGAGTGGAATGTAAGTAACTTAGTTTAGATTGTTATTTTGTTTCTTTAAATACGATTTAAGACCAGCAGCCTTACCAATAATTTTTACAAACATTTACAGATGCTGAACAAAATATGTTTAAATTTAAACTAATTATATAATTTATGTATTGACAGTCAGTTGCATTTCTTTTGGGACCACCATCCCTACATTGTACACTACATACCCATAAATTACGATCACTTTCCATGATCTTATTCACTTCGGTTTTAGTTTTGATTTTATTTTGCATACAAATACTAAATTAGATTCCCAAAACTAACATAATTACTAAACAAAAAATGAGTAAAACTAAAATAAAAGTCCATAACAAACAGAAATGTGTGGTGCTATATTGCTATTCTTTGTGCATTGAAAATAATGCTAAGCAGGTGCTCCTGCTTCTCATAGCTAAGAAAATACATTACCCTCCACTTCCTTAAAAAAAAATTTTCACAATTAATAGTCAGTACTTTGTTGTTGGCACAACATATTTCAAGAGCGGGTAGTAACTACCACCTAAGTTTGCTTTAAAGTGAAAATATGAATCCTGAAAGAGTATGAAAAACTGGAGGAAAACTGATAACAGCGACAAATAAATGGTTGTCTTGGATCGAACACGTACACAATTTTGGCGCGAAATTATATGAAGGTATGACAAGGTGGGGGTGATAAATAAAAATTTTCATGTGATCGTCATTTATTTTGGTTTCATCAGTAAAAAATAGACTTGAATAAATCTGCTTGGAAAATTATGTGTTCTACTGCACATTTTATCATTATATAATACAACTGAAGATAATTGTATATGAAAATTATTTTGTAAAAAAGTAAAGTAACAATGCTGGCGTTCAGGTACTCATTACCTTCAAAAATACAGGTGGGAATAACATTTTTTAAAAAAAGATCTATTTAAATAATGAATTCCTGTAAAACTTTTGGATTCATTTCAATTAATTGTAAAACTCATTTTGAGGAATTTTCGTTCATGAATTTAATAATCATGGCAACAACAGTCGGTCTTTCAAATGGTCAAACTTTTCTCACCTGCATCAAAATGAATTCTGACATTGTGAATTTACTTCTCGAAATTTAATATCACAAACAGCTTACTACGATAAAAACAACGTTATTTCCGCCTGTTCACGTTAATCTCTAATCTACCTTCATCTTTCCATTCCATATCTTGCATGAAGCATAGCTAACACACACTGTATACAGGGTGTTTAAAAAAATGATATTATTTGAAATGTACAGGATATTTCAGAAAATATAATTTCGTTATCAAATAAATTCAACAATTCTCCTGCAAATATTTTCAAATTTTAACAACATTAGTAGGAACAACTAAAAAGTCTGTTTAAATACATTTTCTTTTCTTTTCCACTGAATGGCATTTATATACTTGAAAAGAAAGAAAAAACAAGCCGAATTTTGAGTTGTTTCCACACATGCTGTTGGAATTTGAAATAATTTGTACGAGGATTGTTCAAGTTATTAGATTACGAAATGTTTTCAATTTTTCAGAAACACAATATATATATATATATATATATATATATATATATATATATATATATATATATATATATATATATATATATGTACACTTGTGCATACGTATATGCTTGTGAAAAATAATTTAGATGATAATTTTTTTCTTTCAAGTGGTAAATTCACTTCTTACACCCCCACTCACGCAAAAAGAAATTTTATCATTTTCTCACTATTTATAAAATTGATTCGGATATTATCTATTGATAAATAATAAACATTTAATTTTCAAAAGATTATTTTCAGGGGGAAGAAATTTTTTTTTTTTTTCTTGTAAGAAAAGTGTTACGTATGATCATATTGATTTCTTATGGAATTAATAATTAAAAAGAAAAAGTAATGCTTTGTTAGCAAACTCTTATTTTGGAAATTATATGTGAGAAATCTGACGGTCTTTTTCTTTGTAAATAAATAATAGAAATATTCCATGTTTGAATGTTCATTTTATCGTTCTTTTGATCATATTTGATATTTTGTTATTAAAAATTAAAGTAACAATTTTGAATAATTAAATATTCCGTGTTAAGATGAAAAACATTTAGTTGATTATTTTTGATAGTGATTATTTTTCGGGTTTTTGTCAATACGTTCGAAGCTATGGAAGCCCAGAAGCATCATTTTGGTTAATTCCCCCTTTTTAATAATTGAATGAGTCATTCGCAGACCAGCAACCTGACCGGTAAGACGTCCCTTCTTTCATTGCAGAAACAAGGGACAATTCTTGGTATAGCCTTTTTTTTACATAGATTAAAGACGAGATTATTTTGTGAAAAATTATTTAATACCCTCTTTTTTTAAGATAAGTCTTATTCCCAATAGAAATAGTACAAAAACAGTTCTCTTTTCCTGGACTAAAAGAATCCAATCGTAAATTTTATTTTTTTATTTTTTAAGGTAAGTTAATTTTCTTTGTCTCAAAATTTGGTATGCGTTTCATTAAATATACAGTTTTTACATTATATTTGAAAACTAACCAAGATTTTGTTGACGTACTTTATTTTTTCTTAATGTTTCCGATTATTAGCACATTATTTTGTTTATGTGCTTGTTTTGTCAAATTGAACTAAAGTCGCGGTGTCATGTTGAATAAATAAATAAATAAATAAATAATGAGGTTAAAAAAATTAATTAAAATAATGATGTTTAATGTCGAAAGTTTCAGTGACTACTCTTGCTTGATTATTACTTTGTATTTACTGATATTCCAGGCATTATTCAGAAGTAGAAAGATGTGTGTGTGTGTGTGTGTGTGTGTGTATATATATATATATATCATCATCATCATCATGTCGCGCTGCCAGCACTGATCTCCCTGACCCTCTCTCGCCACTCATCTCTATCGTCCATCGCTCCCGGGAGGTCTTCAAGGCTCTATATATGTATTTGTGCACGTATAAAAAAGTTTCTGTGTGAATAAATTTTATATTTATAAAATTATTTTTATATTTAATTTTAAAGGTGTGTGTAGATAGATAGATAGATAGATAGATAGATAGATAGATAGATAGAGAGCAATACGTATAAAACGGTTGGATTTGCATTTGGAAATCGTTTGCAGATTTTTTATTGTTAATTTGACCTCTGCATATCAGACTGAACCTTGTTTGTCACTAACAGAAAAAAGGAAATATATTAAGAGACTCGAAGATCAGACAAACTGCATGGATCTGGTATATTCCTGCATTGTGAAGTAGAATCAACAAAGCCTGGTGGTATCGTAATTTACTACAAGGGCGCCTTGGGTTATTGGTAATGATGCTTCGACTCCGAAACCATGTTTGACCTCTGGGTCATCATCTGATGAAGGCTTTGTTGTTAGCAATGCTGGTGTTGTCTCTGCAGTAGCATGAATTTATTTACACACACACACACACACACACACACACACACACTAGTTGAAGTCTTCTATGTTTAATGTATATTTTCTGTTTGTGTACGTGTGTGTAACACTTTTTAGGGAGTGCTGAGATACTACACTTTGATCTGATATTTAACTATGTGCTGTAGAATGTGGCATTTTGCATAATATGGATGATCAGATGTATACATGTGGGCAAGGGGAAAAATTATCCAGTCCTTGTGGCTAGTATCATGAAGGTATTAGAATACTCCCCCATTTCTTTTATAATGCAGTATGTAGGGGTTGGTCTGCTTTTGGAATCCCCAGCATTTGGCTAACCCTTGTTTTTTTTGGGGGGGGGGGTGTTCAAAGGCAGAGGAGAAACAAGTATTGCACTTGAATCCCAGCCTAATGTCTAGGAACCAATACTTTGATCATTAGCAGAGCACATAGATACTAAGAACTAATATGATACAAGGGTCCTTTTAAGAATGATTACTTCAGTAGGTCAATTGGTGGATTTTGCCCAAATTGCCCATATCTGTCCAATAGGAATCAGGACATGCTCTAGATTTTACCCCTCAAGATATAATTAAACTTCAGTTCATTATTATTAGCTTCCTGTTTACCTATTATCATTATCTTTTGCTTTTTGTTTAGTACAATCCCTTATCAAATCATTACCAGACCTAGGGTAAGAGAAGGTAATGAATATATGTATTGTTTGCACAAAATTTGAGGTTAAGTGATACTTAACTTGGAGATTATTTATATTTTCTTTACATTGATAACACTTTCTTAAGTAGATGACCTGTTCCACAGGGTGCAATTTAAAAAAAATCTCTTATTAAACACAGGTTGCCAAAGGCCTTGTTAATGAGATTGTTCCTTTCTTGATCTTACCCTGTCTCCAATTATTGAAAGTATAAGTGTAGGTGCCACATTTTTTTATCATTTCAAGATCTTTATATTTATTTATATTCTTTAACAGATATATTTTTATTTGATGGCAAAGCCATTTCTATGAGAGCAAATTTTTTGCTTGTAGTCTTTAATCATTATATCCATTGCTTTTATACATCTGTCAATATGAATAATTAAGTTCTAGAGAATAGTGACTTCATGGTCTTTTTTGACTGATTTAGTTTCTTTGTAGGTTAATTCAATGTCAAAGCCATCTTTGTACTGTGTAACCCGGATATAAGAGAGATTTTCTATGGTCCAAAATTAGAGCCTGTGTTATCTAAACAAAATAGACCAAACCCAGATATAAGAGACTTAGTCTCCAGTCCCGAAAACTCTCTTATATCCGGGTTACACTGTAGAACAGTAGTGGTGGTACTATTTAATACATAGCTGGAGGGATAAGGAGGTTCGTACCTTCCCCAAGGGCATTAGTCTGAAAGTGAACACAATTGTGCAACTGAAGTTTAAACCTGCTTACTATGATCTTGCTGTCCAGCATGTTCATCACTACATTAAGAGGATTTTCTTTCTTTGACTGGAGATGTTCCTTTATAAATGGAGTAATGTTTTTGGTTTTTTACTTTTCTTCTGAATGTTAACAAGTTTCATCAACCAGTTAGATATGGTATCTAAATATTAAAAGCAAACAAACACTATTAGTTGTTTTGTAGATCAATTTAAGTTTGATTAAGCCTCTACCATCATTACTTCAATATCTACTTTTGGTTGCACATAACATAAGAAATGGAAATGGTGACCAGAGTTCAAATCTTGGATGAGGCCATTGCATTTCATATAAATCCAACTATTCTCCCTCCTGCTATGGGTAAATAGTTGGGCAGACTAGGCTCTTTAACCTTAGTATGGCAACCAGGCTATAAAGAAAACTCTCAATTCAAACCGTAATATTCTGCTTAAGAATTGACCTGGTAGAGGGTTTGGATAAATACATAAAAAAAAGTTGTTTTGTTGATCAATTAAGTTTGATTAAGCTCTTACTACCTCCACCACCACTTCTGGTAATATAAAAACTGTTAATATCTGCCTTTAGAGGCACACATAGTATAACAGTTATCGTAAGAAATGAAAATAGCAACCTGAGTTCAAATCCTGAACAAAGCTGATTGTGTTTCATGTGACACTAATTTCCTGGAAATAAGGAAGAACAAATGTATTCATACCTGAATTATGAATAAAGTAGTTGGGCAGACTTGATTCTTTAACTTTAGTAAGACAACCAGTCTAGGAGAAGGAAAACTGAATTCAAACCAGTGGTACTCTGCTTAAAAAATTCCCTTTTTTTACATCCTGCTTGTGGTAGAGGAGTTTGGTAAATACCAACATATACCTTTGGATGCTGCATCTCATGGTAAGTCATTAATTTTCTTATCTTAGTTTCCATTTTATTCATTCCAGCTATAGTCCAATTGATGATATTGAATCTATAGATAATAATTGGTTTTACTCTAGAGTTGATAGCTGCTGCAGATTCTTACTTACCTGTTCTCTTTTCATTACTAGTTTTTCTTCATGTTATTTTTCACCATAACACACTGGGTTGATACTCTTAGTTAAACAGTGCTACTATCTACATTGTAATGATTTGTACATGTTGATGGCATAAAAGTTATTAATTAAACTAGAAAGCAAAGTTCAAATTCTGCCGAGAGCATTTAATTTACACCAATGCTTTTGGGAAAAGTTTGAATACATCTCATTTCCTTTTAGCTCTGAGTAAATTAGTAGAGATTGTAAGCAACTGGTGTTAGAGAAGAATGAATTCTAATTCAAAATTAGGAAGAGGGTGTGGAGCTGATAACTACTTCTGAAAAACCCAAAACAACCTATTTGCTATTTGAAACTGCAGCACCATTGCTGCCATAGTGAGACTACAGCCCTATTTTCTAAATTGAATCTACAGTTGTAGATTATAATCATCTGCTTTTTGTATGTATGTTACTGTTATATAGCAAAGATAGCATATCATTGAGAGATTTGTTTGTTAGCTCATTAACATTAATACATTCTAACATTATAAAATCTCAAGGAAGATCATCAAGACTTGCTGACAGTATGGATTACCTTGACTCTCACCATCTGTCCCTATCAACCATCATTCTTGGAAAGTCCTCTAGACAACATCCAGAGTAAAGGAATGTAAGTTTTTGCTAGTTGACCAACAGTGATGTGTGTGTCCATGTGTAGGAATCCATTGGAGAATCACTTATGAGTTTGTCCTTACATCTTCAGCATTGCTTATCTTACTTGGATGGTTTGTGAGATAGGAGTTAAGTGGCTGTAGAACTGCTGTTTTGAAGGTTACTGCTTTCAGGATTTGTACAAAACAGCATACAGTATCCTTGTGTAGTTCCCATCTAGTTTTTCTCCAGGTGTTTTCTCAGAGTGGAACAACCATTCAGTAGTACTGACATAGTTACAGTTTGTAAGAATTACCATTTTATTTTATCAAGATCAAATTTCCATATTAGTAATTAGAGAGAGTTTGTCTTTATTATTTATTAATTCATTTACAATCAAATATAAATTATATAAATAGGATATGACTACATTGAGTTTAATGGTTGTTGGAGTCCTTATAAGAAGTTAGACTAATAGTATTAATGTTACATAAGTTATTTCCTGATAGGAGCAGCAAATATTGCCATGTGGTATAGGGAAAAACAAACTAGGTAATATGATGCCTAGATTTCCTTTTAGTCAACAATAGAGATTGGGGAAAGGTTTATTTAGCCTGGATTCAAAATTCTAATTTTTAGAAACTAATGGTAGTGCTGAACCTAACTTCATACATAAAATGGTTTGCTACATATAGTTTATTTCTTTATCTACATCTACATACCATACACATTTTCTAGTTCTGCTTCTCTAAATATTTTTTATACAATTTCATTAACATACAATTTATTTTTATATACCATAATGTAAATCTAATTAATTTACCATTCTTCCATAACCACTTGAAGTCAATCTGATTTCAGGTATATGAACTTTAGTGTCTGAAAGTAATTTAGGATGCTAAAATTTGTTTACTCCTAATTTATACTTATTGATAAATTAGCATAGTATGTACATACCCAACCCCTCAACCATAAACAGGATATGGCACAAGGTCAATTTATCTGTGGAGTTGAATAGGTTTAAATTCAGAGTTTTCCTTCTCCGAGACCAATTGCCATACCAATGTAAAAGAACGCAAACTGCTCTACTGTTTACCTTTAGCTGGATGCATACATTTCCCAAGGGTATTAAAACTGTGAAATGCAAAAAGCCTTGTCCGGGATTTGAACTTAAATAGCCAAGTCCATTTCCTATGACAATAATTATTACACTGTGAGCATATATATATATATATATATATATATATATATATATATATATATATATATATATAACAAAGTACCCATAAAAATAACTTATTTATGGTTACCCTCTTCTTAGGATCAGAGTGTAGTATCTGTGAGTATTGCTCAACAGCCTTCAAAGCTGGGGTCTATGTGTAATGGATTTCTTGAGAGATTTTTTTAAGTAATGAATTCACCAAATAGTTATTATTTTAAAATATTCATTTTTAAAAAAAAAATTGTACCTGAAAATTTATGATATAAGAAACCAAAAATTAAATAAATATTGAAGTAAGTTTTGTCTTATTATTCTCTACAGATTGCAAATTACTAACTCCTCTTGGTTTCAATGCTTACAACAATTTGGTTACTGTACTCTCCTTCTACAGGTGTCTTTTGTTCTACTCAATATCCTTCTGAAAATTTAAAACTAGACCCTTTATTTGAATCACAGGGAGGGAGTAGGCTGTTCTCATTCCACTGTCCATGCCTTTGGAGATCTCCCATCAGCCACTTTTTGCCTTTTTTATCCAGAAGATTACTGAGTTCAAAAAAAGGCACCTGAAAAAGGCTGGAGAGTATAGCAGTCCAGACATTATGAGTATAGTAGTCTGCAATGTGTAGAGAATAATAGCAACAATGCCTCATCGCAGAAATATAGATAGAAGATTTGTCTGGTTTTTATTATGTTAATCTATGGTCCAAATAAGCTTTTTGCAATGTATTAAGAAACTGTTCTCATTATAAAATAATGAGTAATTCAGTTAGGGTAATAATAGACATATTCAATGTTAATGCTTTGTGCTACCACAACATTGGAAATTCTTGATATTCAGTAGAGAGACCTGTTGTATCACACACATGGGAGAAAAAGATAAGTCACATTGCATTTTATAAATGTAAATTGCTAGTGTTATTATATGTACTATTCCATTTTTTTATCAATTGGATTTTATCTTCCTTTTCAGATATCAGCCATAGAAAGAGTTTTGGTTCAATGTAATAATATGCCACGTGGACAACCAGTTCACAATGAAGTCTTTTGCACAATATTAGCGAAATCTTAGAAATTTTTTTTCTCTCCAGCTTTCACTGCTGTTTTTGTGTCTGTTTATAGATATTAAAAATTTATGGAAAACTGATAATTTCATTATCAATTATAATATTAATTTTATTGAAATCATGTCTGAATATAAAATGCATGTTCGACATTGTTTACTCTTCATGTTTAACCTGGGGAAAAGCGCATCAGAAGCTAAACAATTGATCTCTGAAGCATATGGTAATGATGCAGTTGGTGCAAGCACTTGTCGGGAATGGTTTGCAAAATTTAAAAAAAAAGATTTTGAACTCAAGGACAAAGAACGCTCTGGAAGACCTCAAAACTTAAAGACTGATGAATTAGAGGAACTTTTAAAGGAAGATACCGCACAAACGACACGAGAACTTGCAGAAAAATTAGAAGTGAATCAGTCAACTGTAGCACGTCATTTGCAAGCCTTAGGGAAAAATGAGAAACTTGGAAAATGGGTCCCTCATGAACTTACAGAAACAAATATTGGTCAGCGTTTAAACACTTGTCTTTCTCTTCTTGCTCGCCACAGAAAAAAATCATTTTTGGACAAGATAGTAACTGGCGATGAAAAGTGGATTTACTATGAGAATCCAAAACGGCGAAAATGGTGTTTAGATCCAGGAGAATCTTCAGCACCTCAACCTAAACGGAATCTACTGGGGAAAAAAGTTCTTCTCTGTGTTTGGTGGGATTCAAAGGGGATTCTGTATTATGAATTGTTGGAACCTGGACAAACTTCTACTCCACAACGCTACAGTGATCAACTGGCTCGTTTGAATGATGCACTTGAACAAAAAAGACCTTTTTCTGGTCAAGGAAAACGACCAGTGATATTGTTGCATGACAACGCCCGTCCTCATATTGCAAATGCGACACAGGAAATAATTATGAAGCTAGGATGGGAAGTTCTTCCGCATGCAGCATATTCCCCTGACCTGTCACCTTCAGACTATCACTTATTTCGCACCATGCAACATTCCTTGTCTAGTCAACGGTTCCAACATGTTCAAGATATTGAAAAATTTGTCGATGAATTTATCGAATCAAAACCAGAATCATTCTTTTATGATGGAATACACAGTTTACCTGAAAGATGGCAAAAGGTAATAGAAAGCCAGGGAAAATACTTTGATGACTGAATAATGATACTATGATTCTATATGAATTAAAAGTTTTACTGAAAACACTGAAAACTTTCACATCAACTCTTGGGGGTGTATCAAAAGTATATATTTTTTTTTCTTTCTTTTTTACAAAGCTTATTTCATGTACACATTTAAAGACTCTACTATATTGTTATTATTATTATTATTATTATTATATATAAATATATATATATATCATATCATTATCAATACTATTCAGCTGTACCTTTTGTTTCAGATGTTAAAATGGTGGATACAAGTATTGAGATTCTGACAATTATGAAGCATTATTTTAAACTGGATCTCAAAGCCGTTGAAGCTGCTCGGAGAATTCAGCAAGTTGAAGAAAATGAAACGCTATGTGATTATACTGCACAAAACTGGTTTGAGCCTGTTACGGGTGGTGACTTGTACCTTGAAATAAAGCCCAGAAGTGGACAATCATCAGTTGTGGATTATGATGCTAGAAGAGAACCCAACTTTAACTTCAAAAAACATGTAGGCGCTTTTGAGAGATTTCCTATGAACTCAAAGTTGATCACAAAATGAAAATACTTTTAATAATCCTAATGATATATGCCCAACATAATGAAAAATCAAGTGCAAAAAATAATTCAAATTTCAACAGAATTAACTATTATGGAGAATAAAAAGAAATATTTTTCTTCCTACAATACATATTTCCAAGAGAGATGGCTAGTAATTGTCAGAGAGTCATTAGTGGTGCCTCTACAACCATCCCACCTGGGGTTATGAGACTGATGATGAAGAATATATATTTCATCAGGAAATGTAAGAATATATTGACCAGGTGCCAAATTTCCAGAAGTGAGCATAAGAATATATTTAGGATACATCTTATTGGCAATCTTGTTACATAATAGGCTACCAAAATAGAAGTAGCTGTACTCTTCACCATTTGCAGTTTAAACAAGTACAACTGCACTAAATGATCCATTGCTATAAAACCTGGTCCAGAGGGTTTTTTTTTTAATTTGGAAAGGTTACACTTCTGGTAATATATGTGACTTTAGAGTACTGCAAATCCTACCTGGGCCAAATCAGTTTTCAAATTGACATTTACTCCATCAAATATTTTAATAAAAAGTATTTGTTTTCATATCTGCTTATGAATGTCATATACAAATCTGTTCTTTTTCTGCTGATAATAATGATGATGATTGACTTTTTTCTTTTTTGACTGTGTTTATAAATTTTCATTGAAAATGGTTTTATCTTTAGAAAGAAAAATTTCTATATATTGTAAGTTCTTTTTATAAAGTCTTTCAATTTAAAAAAAAATAATAATCTTCAAATAAACATTCATAAAATATGTTTTGTTATCATTTATCATCAAAAGTATTTAAAATAAACTCTGAAAATCAGTTCTCTGGATGGGATTATTTTGTATCTCATTTTAACTAAAAATAGATATAACTTTATTTTTTTAAAGACTCATAAATTAATAGTCATTGCTTGCACTATAAATGCATGATGATGGGCTGAAAAGTTCATATAATGATGTCACATCTACTGTTGATGATTTTTTTGACCAGTGCAATCAGTTGACCCTCATAAACAATATAATTTTAGAAAAATGTTGATATTTCCAGTGCTGGTAAAATGTTGTGGGAAAAAGTTTGTAACTGCTTTCTGATTGGGTAATTTTCAGCTATATGTCAACTATATATGTTTAAACAAAAGGGTAAAAATTTGGTTTTGGTAATGTTAGACAAAACAAGGGTCCAGTTTAGTATTATACTTACATTGTAAATAAAACACCTTGCTACAAACTTGATCGGTTTTAGAATGGTTAACAAAAACAAAACATGCACTGGAGTCCTGTCAAATTCACTCAATAATAACGTAAAACTTATTTCATCTGTTTCCTGGTAGTTGTTCCAAGATTACACAACACACACATAATTTAAGTTGTACCTTATGACACTGAGTGAATTACAGAATGATGGAAGAGTGATAAAAATTAGGGGTGAAGGGTGTGCAGCACACATCTGTTTTTTTTTAAAATAAATTTGTTGAATAAATGAATTAATTTATTGGGAAAAAAAAGTCTATGTGTATATCACAAGGGCATATATTCTGAGTGTGCTAGGTAAGTACTGCACACAATATTTCTTCTGTCTCTTGTTATTACATGTTTTGGCAGTTGTTCTAAGATAGCTCTACATATTTCCACAAATAATAATATGGTACTGGGTAGATAGTGGGATATGGCTTTACTTTTTTTTATTAAATAGTATAAAAATTTAATACAAGTGAGGAAAATGGTTGATTTTATTTTTACATCATGGGAAGCCTCTTCCAATGATAGATACATATTTTAGAGTTGATATTAAAGATAGATTTACTCTCCTCGCCAACAAAAAAAATAAAAATATACAAGTTCATTCAATATATGGAAAATTAACCAGTAACAAAACAAATCAAGTTGTTAGGGTACAATGGCGAGTAATTTCCCATTTAAAGCATCTAGAGCAATGAAAATAACTAGATGGAAGTGCTGTGCTGAGTAATTTCGTATCATGCTATCTTTTACGGTAATGTGGTTTACTTGGAGGTACCCATCTCCTCTCCCAGTAACATGGAACGAGTTGTACTGAGTTACATTGCAATAGCAGCAAAGAACAATCCCTGACCAAATCTATTATCAAATATTCAAGGCTAAAAGGAGACCAACTGACCTGTTATTTACTCTTAACTGAAGAGTAGATTGCATTCGTAACTTTCCATAAAGATTTTTGTGGAAAGTTAATGAAACTACCCCAGCGTAAGTTGGAACTCTGTTCGGCGGTTCCATACTCCGCGCTGTTAACCGTTAGGCTGGTGAACCTTCGTAAAGCAATAACACTTTTGACCGCCATACTCTGTATTGAGAGAACATTAATTTCAGTTGTCAGTAACCTGCTTGTAAAAAAAATGACTATCTTGAAACATGCTGTTAGTTAAAACTGAAACATCCTTATGTATTTTTCATTATTCATTCAAGCTAAGAAGTAGAATATATTTTGTTCAGTTCATTAGAGCAGTTGTGAAATTGCTTGTTTATAACCAAATCATCTTTTTTTACTTTATTTTTGATGGAATAATGAATTAGTTTCCAAATGTTCTGTCGGTAAACAATTATGGCACAAAATGAATACTTATAGCAAAAATGCAAAAATTTACTTAAATCGAAGTTTTCTTTCACACACACACACCGTCTTGTTTTTATTACCTTTTTAAAGAAATCAGTATATTTCGATTTTTGTGGTCACGTTCGTAATGTGGCTTTCAAAAGAACTTTTTAAAACATTAAAAAAAAGTTTCTTTACGGATTTGTTTTTTTTTTTCATTTTTCAGGATTACATATTTTGAACAACTCCGTTGAAACGTTCAAATAACATTTGAAATGATTGAATTTCGTCAAGGGGGGTATTTTTAGTGTCCCCAAAGATATTTTTTGAGATTTCATAAAATTAATTACAGATGAGTGTTAACTTTCACAAATAAATTCATTCATAAATGAAAATTTTATTTAATTCTTACTTTTGAATTTAAAAGATTTGAGTGTTTTTGTCCCCTCTCCGGAAAAAAAAACAATAACAAAAGAACTCTAAAAAATTCACATGCAAAATATATCACTCTGATACAGTTCAAAAAACTTTTCAAACAATTATTTCTATTTCAAATGGACATAAAATATTTTTATACAAGAATTTTTTCCCTTTTTCTTTTTTAATGGTACAAAGATTATGACGATAAAACTAACTTGTTTTGAACATTTCTATCATATATCGATTATTCGTCGAAAGTGTGTGAAAGGTACCTAGAATTACATTTCATCATATATGGAATTAAATGTTAAATTTTAACATCTCTCGATTTAGATATAAACTATCTTAAATTCCAACATCTTGTTAAAATTTAAAATAGTTATTACCCAGGACGTTTCGAGTTGCACCTACCTACGGGTCCACAAAAATTGGATTGTACAAAGAAAACTGAAGCTTATTTCTGAATTTATTTTTTTCTAATAAAAAAATTTTAAAATATTTTATGGCATTTTTAAATAGCAAGGTGTTAAATCACAAATTTGTACATGTAAGATGTACTTGACAAAAACTAACGTTCATACAAAGTTAAATGATATAAGCTACTATAGAAAGGGTTTCATACATACACTCACACTGAATACTAAGAGAAAAAAAATTACAAACTAGGTTCGAACTCGCACATCGATTAAAAGCAATTAGAACTATAGCAGTAAAATATTAAAATAATATCCAGTTGATAGTTTTATTTAATACACATCGATGATCATGATCACAACGAATCTTCTTACAGAACTTACACGACGCAGTTACACTTAATGTGGAAATGTACAGAATAAGTTAATGAATGAAAAGGAAAGAAACTGAAAATAAATAATGAATGAAAAAATCTGGAACAATGGCTGAGCGAGTAAGTAGTAATCGTAAAGCAAAAGGAAAATAAAGCTTCTCAATGACTTCGTTTTTCTTTTCCTCCCCTTTCTTTGAAATAAAAACTTTTTTTGTGTTCATTTTCATTACTATTTACGATACTTTATCCTTGTCGGCGATGTAAATACAAGTGTAAGAGTTTTTCTTTTTATTCCAACGATTTTTTTCCCATTTTTATTAGTTATACTAGTACTTTAGTATTTGCAATTGTTCTTTGTTAGTCTAGTTCTAGATAACTTATACGGGATATTGTGTGCCTAGAAGTATATATATATAAATTAAACCGAGGAGAAAAAATATTACTACTACGTTACTAAATAATGTAATAGATCTATGGTGCATAATTTATATACTGTTACGACCTAGTTAAAATTTACCAACAAGGAAAGGTTACATCTTTTTTCGCACTTCAACATAACAAGAAAACATACGTAGAATGTAGGTAACATATGATCACTTGAATATCATGCGTCTTACTGATTTAGAATATGAATTCTTTTAGCAAGAAGATCCCTTCTCGACATAAAGAAGGTCCCATGTAGAATTTGGCAACGTGTGTATTGACGTCAATAATAATAAAAAAAAAATGAATCTATTTTATTTAAATGAGTTATTTTAAAATTTATCAGAATTTAAACAAAAAACAACTGAAGTTATTACAATGATATGTAAAGCAATAGCATTACATCCAGGAATATAGCTAGAAATTAGGGAAACGAGGGGTGAGTAGGCTCCAACATGTAGTGAGACTTTTTTTTTTTTTTTGTAATGTCACTAAAGATGCAGAAGTTTTTAGGGGTCCAGAGAATGTTATCATATAGCTGCCGGCTTCAGCGCTGAACATACCATCAAGAAATAAATGTATAGCAAAAATATATTAAGAGAGAGAGAGAACAAAAAAAAAAAAAGAAGGAATCTATGTACACCATCATATTGCTATCGAGACATCAATTCCTCTAAATATGGTAACATAGAATAGACTCTTGCAATATCTGTTTTTTTCTTCAGTTCTTCCAGATGTATTCCCATGAGTTAGTATGTACACAATTGGGTTAATAAATTTTACTGTGTTGTACAAAAGGAATCTCAGTAATGTTATAAGCTGGCCACTGATCAGAATGAAAGTTCATTACAGGATTAATAAACTTCCAAATGTAAGAAAAATAGTTTTTTTAATTTCTTTGTTTAATAGCATATAAACCCTGATGGGTTATTTAATGCCAAAGCCATCCTTGTAAAGCAACAGCAGTGGTACTATTCAACCCAAAACTGCGTGGATAAAGGAATTCATACCCTGCCTAAAAACACCAGTTCGAAAGAGAACACAATAGGGTGACAAGATCGAACTCGCTTACTCCGATTTTGTAGTCCAGCACATTAACCACTACGCTATGGGGACTCTCCCAAGAAAGAATAATCATAGCCAATAATCTATTAGGAATGACAATGAGAAAATGTATGTTGTTTGTGATGTCAGCCACATTCCACTTGGGATCATCTTTTCAGGCAAGTACCAACCAGGAGAAATCTATTTACAACATCTGGATATCTCATACCCATATACTGATGTCATGTTAATTCATTTCAAACAAAGACTTCCTTGTAAAATCGCATTCTTAAAATTCCTTAAATTGTTTTAAAGAATACCTAGAATCCTAATTTTTTTAAACACATTCTGATTTACCTTTGAAATTGTATCTTGTATATTAAATGTTACCTTAGCGTTTCTTAGGGATGAGCATTTTTAATTAGCTAACTCAAATCATTAGAGTAGGAGTCATTCAAAATGGCGGCTACAGTACATGGTGATAGTTAATAATCCTTTGAAATAATTCTAAGGAAATTTTAGGTATTTTAAAAACTTAGTGTTCTTAGTGTACTATAAAATTCTGACAAATATATATATATATATATATATATATATATATATATATATATATATATATATATAATATATATATAAAACATTTGAAATATTCTTGCTCAACTTCAAAAATAAAGAACCTATATATTTGAATAATGTTAAATAATAATGAAAGTGGAAAGGCCAACTTCAAAATACAACTAAAAAATGAAATGCTTTTGTAAACAAAAAAAGAAAAAAAAAAGACTTGATAGAAAAAATGTGCAATAAACAGTAGAACCCTGATATATTTGAAGTTTTAATGTATGTAATAACTAATTAAGTCTAAAATAATCTGATAAAGAATATCCCAGATTCTTGTGAAAGGTTATTTCACCTTTCAAAACTCAATTTCTTCCAAATTTTATCAGTCTTAAGATTGAATAAATTTAAATGGGAGATTGTGACCTGCTAGACCTTGATATACTATAAGGGTTGGAGTCAATCTTCAGAATTAGTTGTCCTGATATCAATTGGCACACTACACATTACTGTTTATTGTATCAGTCCTTTATTATGATGTACCCAAGTAAGTTTCAAGTCTATAGTTCAATATCTTGTATCTCCTAGTAGCATGATTATATCTATTCCATTCCAACTGTTCAATATTATTATGCTTTCAAAACCTGAAATATCAGAACTAAATTCACCTATTTCTCCCAGCATCAACCTTATTGTCAGAATCAAGAATAGTTGCAAGGCCTTCTGAGCATTTATAAATCTATAACTAATTGCCAGGGTTTTGATGGGAAAAAAATCAAATTTTAAAGCATATACTGATACATGGAAGCCATTATGGCTGATTCAATAGCATATAATGTCATCTATATTCAGTTGGTATTTGCATATTTGACCAATCTATCTGGAGATAGTTAAGACAGATGACAAATATGAAGTTTTATAAATATTTACTGTTCAAAGTTGATGTACTGAACAACTTACAAAAGTATTAAATTTGATATAGAAAATAAATTTCAATGAAAATTGCAGAATGTTGTTGGTTTTGCAACAATATATATGTGTGTGTGTGCTTACATGCATGTATACACACAGTATTACCTATAAAAAATAATAGCCCTACCATTTTTTAAATGAAATTAATTTTCTTCTCCACCAAAAATAATAGGATTTTATTTCTTTTGATTATGGAAATTACACAATCAAAATGCTTATCATTAGATAATATTTATTACCAAATTCTACTGTATTGAAACTGTATCTAAAAAAAAATGTTTGATTTGAAAATATACTATATAAAATTTTGATTTGAAAATATACTATATAAAATTTTGCTACATATTTATATTTTTGGTTACAGAGTTTCAATGCTGTCAAGTTTGGTAAAAAATAATACCGAATGATATCCATTTTTATTGAATAATATTCTATTAGAAATAATAAAATCCTGTTATCTTAGTTTAGAAAACAACTTTTTATGAAAAATTGGTAGGTGTATATTTATTGTTAATAGCTGTACAGAGAGCCGGCCTTAAACCAATTGCTCCCAAATGTGCCCAGCACTAGAATTTAGTCTACTCTTGGCTTATCAAGTATAGACAATAATACAGTGCAATATATTTGGGTCCCACATCTAAGGCCAGTCCTGACTATACAAACACACAGGGGATTAAACCTTGACTTTCACAGATTTGCTTATTCAGGAGTTTCCTATGAATGATTAAATGAACATTTTTTTAGTTTTGTGGACAACTGTGGAAAATCACAGATGACATGTACAAACGAGAAATTATAAAGAAAACTAATAGCAGCTGGGTAATTTATAACTGCATAAAATTATTACTAATATATTTGATTATTAACTAACATCAATGAATTTCATCACACACACACACATAAACTGTATTCTCTCTCTCACATACATTCCCTGTGTTTTGCTGCATTGTTGACACCATAATTTTAAGTTTATAAAAGATATTGTTGTGATACTACATATTGTCCTACTTTTAATGCATTTTAAGAGGGATGTTCAAAAAGTTCCAAGTCTTGCCTAGAAAGAAGAGCATAGCTTTTTTGATATAGCAACACACTACCACTTCTTATAAAACTGGAAAAATCTGAATTTGTTTTTCTAGTTGATTGGTTGTGTTTTATGGCATACCAATCCTTCTAGGTTGTTTGATGCCAAATCCTATTTATATATTTTAAATATATGATTTGTAAACAAATAGTTTGCAGGAAACAATTTTTAAATGGGCTAGAGCTCATTTGTTTGCACACAGTGAAATGGTTTCGAGTATTGTTATTTAACACTAATAATTCAATTTAATATTAACCATTTGTTTGAAACCACAGTAAAATTGTTTCAAGTATAGTAAATGATTAAACAGTTTTATTTTACCCATAGATGAGACCCTAACAGGTACTACCACTTCAGGTCAGAGTGGACCTGGGATTAATGACAATAAAAGAGTACTCCACATTCCCCAAAGCTCTAAGACCACAGCCTCACCATCAGGTGGTTTAGTGTCATCTTCAGGACACTTGTTTGAAGAAGGTCTTACCTCACAACAGATACAGTTAGCATATTCTACAGTCCCAGCTGACTGAGCTTTAGTTTTTCTAGTTTTATAAGTGGAAGTATGTTTAGAGTATTTAGAGTTGAAATTTAGTAGACTAGAGATATTTGTGGTTTTCCTCTGTCTCAGTGATTCTGCACCTCAAACCACAAACATGTAGTACTGACCATAATTGTTTACCACATGAATGTTATACAATCTGTTGTTCACACTAACAGAAGTATTAAGCAGCTGCCAAAATATTGTCTGAAGCTTTTAATTGTCTTTTCTGTTATTTACCATTTCTGTAGTGTTATGGCTAGCTAGGTAACCCAGCTAAACCCTTACTACTATGGTGGGTTCAATCCTTATTTGAGTCCACCCACTTACCACTGCCACCACACATTTCATATAGCACTAAGTCATAAGTTTTATTTACCAGTTGAATTTTGAAGTCTCTGTAAGAAGAGTCATCTACCACAGTGCTTCTCAAACTATCTGATGTAATGTACTGGCAGGATGCTTTTACCAATGTTCCATAGACCAGTAACTACATTCATGCCATATTACTGGTTTATGATCCTAGAAAATAGTGTTTGAATATCAATATTGATGTTAATTTAAACCATAAAAATATAATGAATATAATAAAAATTGTTAATTTTTTTATATACATCTTGTAAACAAGTAGTTTAATGTGAAACTTGAAACTTGCTATGTATAGATGATCAATGATTTGCTCACCAGTATGTGTACCACCACTTTGGGTAACATTGATCTACTAAGCTTAGTTTAAGCACAAGGCCAGAAATATATGACACCCAATGAGTACTGCACTCACAAACAATGGTCTACTAGTCTAGCTTGCAAAACATTACATTCTGCTCAGGTTTGCTTAGACTGGCAAAGATACCTCAGGTTACTTACAGTACCTGTTGTTCATAAACTATGACCCATCTGAGAGATTTTGGTGATCTAGTATGAACTGGCACTTTTAGTGCGACTTGTCTGTAAGAAATTCTCTACAATAGTAACAATCTTTGAGATAAACTTTCTAACCATTTCTATCAAGTTGGGGGGGGTGTAAGAATATTCAGTTTTTCCACTTTTGTACCTGTCCTGCACCCTTAAATGTGAAGGGCTGATTGTATGTAAAATAACTATCTCCCATTTTGCTATTATTGTAAAAAAGAAATAGTTTATTATTTTTTCATGATATAAAGTCAACATCATAGCAATAAACACTTGTAATGGACTATTGATATTTGCAAAGCAGTTCTTTGGATATTATTTTAGAAATATTTTTATGCAACTAATTTTTTTCATGTATGTGTGGATTTTATTAGTTTCATTTTGCAAACACAATGACAAACTCTTACATCTTATAATGGAGATTGTCTGTAACCAAAACTATATCAACAATATCACAATTTCCTTAGTTATTTACATTATATTTGCAGTGATTCAAAGTTATTCAATATTCATTATTTAATCTTAATTAGTATCTTATTAATTAACAATATATCTCTACTAAAGTCTAGCTAAGTTAGATTTGCCTAAAAAAAAGCCATGATTTTAATGTATTTAAAATCCTGCAATGTGTGTGATATATCACTAAGAAATAAAGGTTTAAATTGTAGGAATAATTTACATATTGATTTTAACAAAACAGGGTTTAATAAATAATTGGTGTTATTGATTTCTAATATTGTTTTATTCTGAAAAATATTAAAAGTAATCCTATATATAATTTTGTATGGGAGTTAAAGTTGGTTGGTTGGGTTTTATGGCATATCAACCTTTGTAGGTTATTTAATGCCAAATCCATTTTTATATAAATAATCTGTTCTATTTCAAACAATTCGGTTTAGCATGAGTACGCAGTTTAATTGTCAAAAACATTTCTATTTCAAGCTATTCAGTTTATTCAAACAGTTCTAATTCAGCTAATTCAGTTTAGTATAAGTATAGATTTTGTTTACACAGTTAACTGTCAAAACAGTTATATATTAAACAATTCAGTTTAGTACAGTTTCAATAACAAAAACAGTTCCATTTTAAACAATTCAGTTTAGCATAAGTACCCAGTTTAAATGTAAGTATACTGTTTAATTATCAAAAACATCTCTATTTCAAGCTATTCAGTTTAGTCAAACAGTTCTAATTCAAACAATTCAATTTAGCATAAGTATGCAGGTTAGTTCTATCTAACCCATAGATAGGGCCCTATCAAGTGCTACCATTCCGGGCCAGGGTGGACCTGGGAGCAATAACAATGAAGGGGTGCCCCCGGCATGACTGGAACCTCACCATCAAATTGTTTAGTATCATATATAAGACACTCAGAGGGGTGGGTTGGGTCTTAACCCTTTGCAGAGGTGCAGTCGATGTATTCTACGGCCCCAGCCGACCGGGTAAGTATAGGAATTAAATCAATCAAAATAAAAATAAGTGTAATCTTTTTACATATGTTCTTATTCAATTTTGTTAGTCTTTCCAATTTAATATATTATCTTATTACATTGAAAATTAAATATTTGCACATGGCAGAGAGCACATATTTTTGCTCATCTACATAATAGAAAAGATTTACCATTTTTATTGATATTCTTCTGTGAAAACTTTCAGTTTTGTTGAGAATATTTTTTACATTTCTGTGAGAGATATTTAAGAGATTTATTGACTTAAATATTGTTTTTTGTCCAGATTGTTAAATCTAAATAAGCAATAATCCTATGTAATTAATTAACATCTATTGCTTAAAAACTACTTATCTATAAATATAATTAATTATGTCTGATTAAATGTGAATAATTATTTTGATAGGACAATTCTTTTTTTTTTCCTTTCTTTTCAATTTTGGAAATTTCATTTCTGTATGATTAGTTGTGTCTTTCAGCAACATGATCTCTTTTTGATTATCTTTTTATTGTTAGAGACCCTGGGGATTGATAACAAAATCTTTTTAATGTTAAAACCTAGTTTCAATAAGTACCTATACCAAATTTGGTAGTTCTACATCAGACTGTTTTGTCTATGTGTCTGGATTAACAAAAAGATAAATAAATAAATAAAATAAAACCTATTTCCAATTTTTTATATAGATTAGTAGAGGTAATAAATAAGCTAAATACAAAAGGAAATTGCAATAAAGTCAGTGAGCAGTGATAAATCAAAAACCTTGATTTGTATACTAGGTTCAGATGCAATTATTAAAATATAATTCTTTCAATATTTTTTTCTCTCCATTTCTATTAGAATTAGCTGTGTCATAGATATATAAGTTAGGATTGTGTAGACAGTCAACAGTGATAAATGCTTAGGTGAGAAACTAACAGTTGCCAAAGTCTGTGTCTACACTCGAAACAAATAGCACTCCTTATTTATAAATATAGCTAACATTATCACATACATAATCTGGTATCTTACTAGGTAAATTAAAAATTAATGAGCTCAATTCCTAGGAGGTGACTTCAACTACTCCAGTACTAGTCCTTTTATCTAAAAGGAGTAAGAGCTGAGTTTATTGCCTAGTACCCCAAATAGGGAATGCTGAAGGGGATGAGCTAGTTTTTCTGTATCAGACAACAGCAGTGAGTAAATAATCCAGATCTAAAAACAATAACATGTATTTTTTTTCAGAATCCAAGCAAATAACATTAAATAAGGTTCAGGTCAGCTTTTTTTAAAAACAAGGTTTGAAAAATGTTTTTGAAACCTGTAAGTTGCTATATACACCTACTTGCTTCCCAAGTACAGCAAAATTTAAGACTTAGGTCACTAAATCTATGGTAATTAAATGATAGAGTTTGTTCCACCTGAAGATAAAGTAAATGAATCAAAAAAAGAAAACATGAAATGTTTATGTTGATATTTACAGCATTAGGAAAAAAAAAACAAAAAACAGAATGAAAAAAGAAAGCTAGACTATTTTTTATTGTCATAAATTCTAATGAAATTTCAATGGCTTAGACACATAAGTAATTTTCCTTTATTATTGTCCAAGTTCCCTTAGTTGTAATGAAAAGTCATTTTCTTAAAACAAAAAGAAAAAAAAAAAGGAAAATCCCCCAAAATAGCAAAATAAAAAAATAGATTTCTTAGAATTTTTTTCTTAGTTTGATATCCTAATTTGTGATTAGTCCTTTGTTAATGACATTTCACTTCAACTAAGGGAACTTTAAAAATTATAATCACTTTATTTGTGTCTAGGCCATTGAAGATTCATTAAAATTTATGGCAACAATAAAGAATAGTACAGTTTTATTCTCATTTTTTTGTCCAATACTGTACCTCTGTATAGTCAGTTTAACTTGGAGGTCTACATGTATTTGAATGGGTAAGGACAAAATATAACTGATCTCTTATAACTAGTACCATACAGGTATCAGACTACTCTGAATTACACACTCACCTAAGGTAAAATGAAGAGGTGTTGTCCAAAAGTCAGAAACCTAAAATCAGGTTTGTAGAGTCCTGCCCACCAAAAAGAACAATGGAGGTGATGAACAGGTACCAGACTTTAATCCCAGCTTGAAGGCTAGAGGTTGGTTATAGGAGCCTAAAGACTGTATTATAATTAAAGGCTAGCAACCTGAAGGAAGTTGGTAAAATGGACCAGTAAGTTTGTGGCAATTCACTGTATTTTTTTTTACTGTTTGTAACAATTATCAAAAACAGAATCAACAAACATTAATCACTAATAATAGAGTTACTTCCCCTTACAAACAGGTACTAACCCATGAAAAACATTTTTTTTACATGGACTCATATTCTGAATACTTTTTAAAAATTAACAATCCTGATTGCATAATCAAATATAAGTATTTCTTCATAGATGGATTTTTGATAAAGAAAATGATATTACAAACAGCAAATGTGTGAAAAAATTTTTTAAATTAAATAAAATTTTGGTAAAAAATGAAAAGATCTTAGTCAAAATTGATAATAATGATTGACAATGCTACATCTAAAAAAATAAAGATGTTATGATATTACTAGTTTAGAAATAATGACAAATATAGCACTGGGAAAGATTAAGAAACAAAAGGAGAGATTAGTCTATAGGTTTGATTAAGACTTCTAGAAACTGATGGTTCTTTATAGCTCAGTAGAGCAGCTGGTGTGTTTTGTTTAACTACATTTCAATGGGGAATATGGGAGTCAAATTTCATCAAGAGGCAATTTCTATCTATACTGCTACCACTGCCAGATCAATGTGATAAAACAAAACAAACAATACCCCCCCCCCGCGGAACTTAAATATGAAAGAAAATATAAGTCAAGATTAATTAGATTAACATATTTAGCACTAATACAATTGGAAAAGGCATGAATCCACATCCCAAAGCTCTGTCCCATCTTTAAAAAAATGCTTTACTGGCTTGCTACTGTTTGGGAAAGAAAGAAAGTACTTTTTAAGTGAAACTAGGTAAACCTCTCTCCCATGAATATCTTAAAATCAAGACAGTAGTAAGAGTAAAAGCTGTTAAAGTCATTGTCAACAATGACAGTAGTCTGTGTGTGTGTGTGTGTGTGCCTGTGTGTGTGTGTGTGTGTAAATGACCTTTACAAAAGCATAAGAGAGAGAAAATAGGAAGACATTCCATTCATACCAATGGTGGCAGGGGACTGGTTGACTGATTTATGGTGGCAAATAAATGGGGGTGAAGAGTAGGGTGTGGTGGAACAAAGAGAGAGAATGCCTGAGACAAAAATAACTTAAAAGAGGACAGGGATGAGGAGTAGGGGTATTAAAACATAGGAAATATAGAAAGAGTAAAGAATAAAGAGAGAGGTGGTGGGTGATTTTTTTAATAGGAGGAAGTAGAAGGAAAGAAAGGAAGGAAGGAATGAACAGAGGAAGCTGGGGACAGTATGAATATTTTTTCCTTTTTTTAAAAACTAGATAAACAGGAATTGTCATATTAAGGGTAGGAGAAAAAAAGATGGTATTTGAGGACAAGAATAAAATGAAAGGTAGGGAAAATGAAAAAGGAAAACTGAAGGGAAAAAAAGAATGTAGAGAGAAAGGCAAAAAAAAATACTAAAAAAAGAATCAGAAAGAGGGGAGAAAGAAAGGGAAAAGGAAGAGAATGAGGAGGAAAAAGAGAATGGAGAGAGAAATGGAAAAAAATAAATAAGTGAAACAAAGAAGGAAAAAAGAGGAAAAAAAAAGAAAAAACAGAATAGAGAAATGGTGGGGGGAAATAAATGGGATAGAGAAAAAAAAGGGAGAGATCTTAATGGAAAAAAAGGTGAAAAGAGAGTAAGAAGAGATAAAGGGAAGAAATAAGAGAAAGAAAACTGAAGAATAGAGACAAAAGGAAAAAGAAGGGAAAAGATAGCAGACATGAAGAAAAACAAACTCAAATCCTGAGAAAGAAAGACAAAGGAAAAATACTGTGACAGATAGGAAATAAGGAGGTTAAATATAGTTATTTATTAAGCTTAACTTAGATTTGATACAAGGCTGCAAGTATGAGGCTCCTTGTGAGAATCAAATATACTAATATGAATCTAGCTCACTAACCATAACACCAAGTGAAAGGCACTAAAAAGGTAAATATAAAAAAGTGTAATAGTTTGTAATTCTCACAACAAATCTGGCACAAGAAAACGTAACATTTTGTTGGAATGATGAGCGAAAAGAATGATTAAAAAGTTAACTAGAGAATAAGAAAATAAAGAGGAGATAAAAATAAAATTTGAGCTATGTAGGGTTTGAACTCCAGCTAATTGAATTGCCAAGTCAGTGCATTATCTGTTACATTATAAGATGCTTTATATTTCTACCCTTATGCCATTTTTGTATTAATATTAGTATATAATGTACCCTGTCCTGGTGTAATGGGTAGCAATTTAGTTTTGTGGTGTATTACTGAGTTTGATCCTCACTGGGTGCTCTTAAGTTCTGTCAAAACTAAGACAAGCTTTGTAAATAACTACCTCATTTACAGATTTTACAAGCAGATGAATGAGTAAAACAAAAATAAAGCAGTTAATATCAAGCACCAATATAATTCAATTGATAAAAAAAACTAATGAATATAATTTTTTTCCCCAAATATGAAACCAAGTTTAAACAATATGAAAAACATCCCAAGAATATCAGATTTTGCAGATACCTAATGGAAATGAAAATACTTTTTGACATCAGTTTATGTTTATCATTTTTATAAATGCCAATGGACTCTGACAAGTGTCCTCATCTTTATTATTATAGTTATAACATTTTGACCATTGTACTCTCTAGCCTTCTTCAGATGTCTACCATAGTAACATACTAGGAGTTTCAAACCAAACTTTCATTTAACCAACAGGACAAGATTGTTTACATTCTGCTGATAAGACCTAGTCAATAAAAGTGTATCTAGTTATCAAGTAATCATGAATTCAATTTCTGAGTTGGGTAATATACTTTGGATCAGGGGCAGACACAAAATTTAACCTGAATGGATTGAATAAAAAGATCACTTGGAAGAATTAATTGATACAAGATATCCTCTAAGCATAGACAGGGGAATAAGAACACTCTACCCCCATGGATTGAATAAAGGGATCAATCCTCAAAGCATGAAGAGAGGAATGAGAACACTCTACCCCCATGGATTGAATAAAGGGATCAATCCTCTAAGCATGGACAGGAGAATGAGGACACTCTACCCCCATGGATTGAATAAAAATAACTAGAAAGAATTAACTGATACAAGATATCCTCAGCGGAATGAGTACATGTTGGTTGGTTGGTTGGTTTAAATGGCATATCAAGCTTAGAATGAGTACAAACTACCTCCATGGATTGAATACAGTGTATAACTGTGCACCTGTTCAAGTTCACCAAGAAAAAAAAAATTTGTTATCTTTTTTGTGATTTGAACAAAATCATTTACAAAAAAAATTATTTTACATTTTATTAAAAGTGGGGGTTCACTTTCACATTTTAATTCAGTGTAGAATGATCACCCCTTTCTGGAACAGTTAGTATAGGAAAAGACAAGTAAACAAATTTTTTGTTAGTGCTTTTGTGTGTGTGTGGGGTAGTTTTTTAAAAAAATACTTATCAGTGTTGAAGGGGAAAATTTATGAGTTTTTTGCTTTCATTATGGTAGACTTCATTAAAAATGAAAAACTTTTTGAGGGGTGATTTTTTTTAGATATCTATTACACAAATCAATGAAACCTCAAAAATGCGTAACAGGATTGAAATAAATTTATAATCCTATGTGACCGGTTTCGTTGTTTTTCTTAAAGTATATATATATATATATGTATATATATATATCCAATAGAAGATGAGTGGAGAATGATTCAATTTGAGAATATATAAGAGGATTCTAATAAATCTCCAGGAGTGCTCAATGTATGATAATCAAAATTTCTTACAGAGAAATTTCCATATAATTGAGAACCCCCCCCCCAAAAAAATCCAATTCGACTAACTGTTATTTGGGTATGATAAATTTATTTCTGTTGGATCCTCTACAAATGAGACCGTCTCATTTATAGAGGATCCAGCAAATTAGATATATATATATATATATATATATCCTAATGAGTAGAGTGTTTGCTAATGGTCCGGGAGACCAGAGTTCAATCTTACGAAAGACTCAAAAATGATGCCGCCTTGCTTAACACTCAGCATTATAAGGTGAAGATCGAGGGTAAAGTGGAACAATCCTAGGAATGGAGTAGCGCCTCCTCTACACCTCGGTGTAGTAGCTATTGAAAAGGGAGCCTTCGGGTCACCCTTGACTAAGGTCGCCTACTTTACTTACTATATGTCTAGGCAGCATTTTTTTCTTTTAAACGTATTTGATTAAATAGGACAAGCACTTCATATCTTCCTATTCTATCTTTGATCCTATGTAATCAAACATACTTAAAGGAGAAAATGCTGCTTGGTACACACTGATGTGTGTGTGCACATTATATATATATATATGTATATAATGTGATATGGTGGGTCCAAGTTATAAAGAGTAGGAGAAGTTAATTTCTGGGGAAGGAAAGAGAGAGTCTATGGAAACATCTAGCTGACCTGTGAGTGACAGGCTTAAACACTCATTCCAGGCCAGCCAGTCACGGGAGAATGACTGTGGTAATTAAAAATGAGTAGACCCCCCCCCCGCTATCAGAGATCCCAAACCTTCTGCACAGGTGTGGAACCACTGGAAATGAATGTGTCTACCCTCAGACACCAGGCGGAAGTAAGGGCACGTCTCGGATTTGAAAACGAGTTAACAGCCGGATGTGAAGAAGTAAAGATGCGAGTTGAACACCAACCATAAAAATGTAAAGACAGACGAAAATTACGATCCCCATTTTGCGGTGAGTTCCAAAAAAGGATCTCACACCCAACGCGAACCTGTGAAGATGAAACTAGCGAACAAACATGTTAGAACTACGTTAGAAAATCAGGAAGATAGCCCTCTTTTCCTTTCCTCATGTTTTTTTGTTCAGCTAACGTGGTTAACTCAGTTTTCCAACTCTTTCTTTTTCCTGGCAACTACTTAAAAAGTGTAGTAGCAAATAAACCTTTGTGTTAGTGAACTAAGAATTTCGTGTGTTCGTCAACTTTTACCACGGCGAGGTTGCAACAGGGTCTGACTATTACTTAAGACGTAGCGATACAGCCATTAACACGTTCGCAAGTGGTAGTACAACTGTACATTACCAAGGTCTATTTGGTTCCATTATATATATATATATATATATATATATATATATATATATATATATATACACGTTTGTGTGTGTGTGTGCGTGCACGTACTTTAATGAATTAATGCATAAAAGTTAAAGCTTTTTCTTCTTTAAAGAACTCTTCCTCGAAAGTAAAAAATACATTAGAAAATTTCCCCTTCTACACTAACAAGTATTAAGAAGGACGTCCCACCCTGAAAAAAAGCCCTAAAATATTTTGATCTGTTTGGTTATTTGTCTTTTCCAACGCTGTTCTTGAAATAAGTGGTCATTCTATAGTGTATTAAAAAGTGAAAGTTTTTTTTAATCGAAAAAAAAAAATCGCGTTGAGTTTGAGGGTCTAATTAGTTTAAATCATCTCACCACACTCACACAAAAAATTATTAGAAATTTTGTTTCCTGTTGAACTTGAACAGATGCAGGTGTAGGATTTTACAGAATAAAGGGATCACTAGGAAAAATGAACTAATACAAGATATCCTCCTCTAAGTAAGGACAGGGGAATGAAAATAATATACCCACGTGGATAGGATAAAGGTTTTGGTTAAAAATTCCAAGAACGTTACCAACAGACACCAAAAGCCCTGATCATACAATGGCTAAAATGTGACTTAATTCAAACACATTCATCAGAACTTACATTCCTAAGCTCTGTGCGTTCGCTAGATGCTGTCTAGAAGTCGTTCAAAGATCGATGACTGGTAGGGATGGATGGCAAGTGAGAGTCAAGGGAATCTGTGCTGTCGGCAAGCTGTGATGATGACAACAATTAAGAAGAGGACACTCGTCGTATATATCACTATATTTGCACTGGATGGATGTTATTAAGCTGATGATCTAGGCTCGGGGGGGGGGGGGCTTACCCCTGGGTAGTACCAGCTTAGCAAGGCCGAGTTTATTGCTTGGCGCCTGAGTCGCCCCTAAAAGGGGATGCCGAAGGGAACCAAACATTTTTTGCAATATTCATGTATGAGTCTCGAGTCGTGCGTGCCCCCTCCCCAACTATAAAATAACTTCATGTCATCTCTGACTTGGAGCGAAATGGGACAAATCCATACTATACAGTAAGGATAAATTTTTACCAGAAATTTTGACAAAAAGTTTTTTCGTGTACGTTAATAATATATGGTAATGTATCTAGCTGTCTCAGAATAATCAACCTTATTAGTGTATTCCATCTGAAAATGTATTTTCTTTAGAAGAGCATATAGGAATTTTAATAGATGTTTTGGGGGGATAGTTTAGGATATTTTCTCAAGCAAAAATGTAGGAATAAAGTTTAAATATTTATTACAAGCCATGGCGTTCTCTACTAATTATTACAGACGCCACGTCTCAAGCATAAATACTTTTTTTCACAATGCACACACACAAAAAACTAACTCAATGTGTATAAAGAGAAAAAAAAAAAAAGACACGAACATATTATTTGTATATCTAATATAAATAGTATATAAAATTAACAGGCTGAGTGTAGAAAAAAAAGCGTTTTACAAGATGAGCTATCTTTAGAGATAGATTGATAAATAGCTACAGGCAGGAAGAGAGATTCACTTACCAACCTACCTATGTCGACATCTTTTTCTGTCGACCAAACAGGCTGAGGAGAGATGACGAGACATGTAGGTAGGTAGATAAATATGAACAGAGGTATGTAGATAAGAACAGACTTAAAGAATGAGTGTAAATAAGAACTACGAATCCATTAATTAAAAAAAGAAAGAAAGAAAAGACCGATAGTCGTCTTTTTTCCGTACAACCAACTCGGTTTAAGATAGGCACATTGGTAGAAAAGTAAAGCCTTTAAGTCCGCGAAGAAGACTTCAAGGGTTTTTTGATGTTTCTCATTTAATGCTTAAACAACAAATACTATTGACAAAGTTTTGAAAGAAGATAAAAAAACAACAACAAAACAACAACAACAACAAAAAAACAAAGTTAAAACAATAAAGGATATTCAATCTTATTTTTACTAAGTGATTATTTGATTTTAATGTGTCAAAAAGTCATTATTTGTGTAGTCATGTTCGAATAGAAATACTGCTTCTCAGTCTTTTTACTCCGGAGGCACATAAAATAATTAACAGCTGAGGGCCTTCTTCGCTAGACAGCACCTACCTCCTCGTCTAAAAGGAGTAAGGGTTGGGATTATGGCCAGCTGCCTGAGGCGCCCCCGAAGGGGAATGCCGACGGAATCTAAATAATTTTTAAAACCGTCTCGCTGAAAGCTTGCTTCCTGCTGGGCAGCCTACATTAAACCGATCTTGTCACATTCTGGCCTCGTGGGGGAGTCGGATAAAAAGTTTTGCTGACTTTAATGGGATTCCAAGTTTTTTCTTACAAAATACTCTTTTCATAACCGAATTTATTTATACATGATCAAGCCTCCAAAATTCTATTGAAATCAAATAATTAAAATATTTCAGGTGGATTTTCAAAATATGTATTTTCGTCCAAAATTTACAAATGCAAAGTATTACGTTTGCAGTCACACAAAAATGTGAAGTTTTTCAAATTCCAATATATTTACAGACAATTTTTCTATAAGATTTTTCTCCAATTTTTCTTAATTTTTACTATTGGCGCAAAAATTATGATAAAATTAACCTTTACATGTTTTGGGTGATTTTCCCCCTCATATATCTTCTTTTTTTTGGTCAAAATGCTTGAACTGATTGATTTTAACGGCATATCAACCAATCAGGTACCAGGAGGTTAGGGAATCACATACATTTACGTTTAAGTGCTTGTAGGACTATGAGTTTTGAAATAAAAAAAATCTGGTCAAATATCGAAATCTGAAATATTTATGATAAATCTGAGAATCATTCACTGAAAACTTTGGAATTAATATCTAAGTATCCCAGCAATTCTTTGGCACCTAAGAGGACCACAGAAATCGGATTGCAAATGTGAATCAGACAATCTCCGCATCACTGGAAATACGGCTAGAAAACCATGATCGGAAAAAAGTCACCACTGATCATAGAGTTGTCTCATATTCTAATAATTTCCAGTGAATTTCTGTCATAAAAGAATTTCTAATGAATTACTATCTATGTAATCAGTAGACCAAATCAAATTTAAAGAAAATATATTTGTTTGATAAATCCTACCTATTACATAAACAGTTAATATTCTTATAAGTTACCAAATTTACGTCTTTTGTACAACTAAAGCTATTTCGGGCCCGATTTCAATCAAACTTTCGCAAAATGTCAGTCATTCCTGGAAAAGTTTTAAAACTATATGAGGAGATCCAGCTCAGACTAGTTTTTAGGTGGGATCTGTCTTTCACTCTTTATGTCTTACAGTCCATTTTGTTAGAAAAGGGTGTTCGTCTCACAGCGCTCTTGTTAATCATTACGAGAGGCAGATAGTTTTCTTCCTCCCTATATAGACCAGACCATTAGCCTGATGAGTAGAGTGTTCGCTAATGGTCCGGGAGATTCAATCCCCGGTCGAGTCATACCAAAGACTCAAAAATGGTACTTGATGCCGTCTTGCTTAACACTCAGCATTATAAGGTAAGGATTAAGGGTAATGTGGAGCAATCCAGGGAATGGAATAGAGCCCTCCCTACACCTTGGTGTTGTAGCTATGGAAAAGGGAGCCTTCGTGTCACCCTCGAATACGTCGCAAACTTTACTTTTTTATTATTATTTAGATCAGTTATGGGCCACATGCGGTTCGCAGTGTTTTCTGAATGGCCCGCCTAAGACATCAATTTTTTTTTATAGAAAGGATCTTTTTTTTCTGAAGATAAAGAGGGGGAAAATCAACTATCCTCTATTTCTAAGAAAGATGGTTTCGCGTATGGTCTTCTCTCGTAAAAATAGTTCAAGTACCTTCAACGCTAGAATAACCTTAATTTTTACCACCCGCCGAACTCGCTTCTCGAAAAAGGTTGCCTGTGCCTGATTTTGACCCACTCAGTCGTCCTAACAGAAAGAAGTTTTCAAAAAGTTCAGTTCAATATTATACCTACAAATCTGGAAAATAAAATAAAATATTCATTTGATATATCAATAATTTGGGCTTTTTCGAGAGTATCTGCAAATTCCGAACGAGCCGTTCTCCGTACAAGCTCGGGCAAACAAGGCTGTGACTCGAAAGTAAATAAACACTAAAAACAAATAAAGCGTCCATTAAATACTAATAATTATCCTAAACTTTAATAAAAGCGACTGACCATTTTACAAACCAAATGTAATATAAGTACTGCCGGTTAGAATAATTTTTAATACAATTCTATAATGAAAATTTTTAGCTATCAATATAAAAGTCGTTATCACTAAAATAGTTTGTTCACCTGAAAATGTCATGGAAAGAAAAGAAAAATGTACTGTAAACACACAGACACAAAAATGGGCTGTTGTTGAAGCAAAAGCCATTGTGTTTACTGGTCACTCATTACTATTACATCTTAAAAAGGACAGCCTATTAATTTAGTATTTAAAAAAAAGACATAATTGACATTTTAAACATTTAGGAAATACAAATGAAACAAAAAATTATCCTGTAATTTCTTATGGGTACTACGACGTAGATCTGCTATGATTTGAACCCGATAACCATCTGAGTCTAGTTTAGATTAAATTTACATTGAATATTTGATAGCATAAGATCGGACACAAAATAAGTGTCCAATTACGTATTGAACTCCGTTATTTTACAGCTAACACTTCATTTGCCTCCGTATAGTTTTCAAAAATAAAGAAATTTTCATGCACAGTGGACCTAAATACGATGGGAAAAACATTCTCTATTAAGTATGTTACGGCATTTTTAAAAGCTCGAGAGGTCCAGAGGATGGATGGGGTGGGGTTCTTCTCGGTTGCATCTGCCCACACGCCATAGAGGGGTAAACGCTGAGACGCCCCCACCCCCAGGTGAATGCTAAGCAATTTTTAAAACTGCCGTATGGGAGATTTGCTTCCTGCGTGGCACCCCACTTTAAGCTTATGTCTATTTTAGCTTGGTAGGAAGCATATATATATATATATATATATATATATATATAGTAGAATAGAAGAAAGAAAGTCAATTTAAACGAATCTTAATATAAATTTTTTATAACACTCCCACCCGCTACAAGTAAACAACTTTTTATACGGTACATTTTTACGAACATCTCCAGTTATATACTGTTTATTTAAATAACTTAAACTGTTAGATCAGAATTTTCTCAAATGCTTAAGATTTAAGCTGTAGAGAATTTTAAATAATTCATTTTTTAAAAAATAAAACTTTGCATTTCACAACCAAAAACGAATTAGTTTAAGTTCGCTTTCCTCAGGTATCAAAAAAAAAAAAAAAAAAAAAAAATCAGTTTCTTTTAAACAAAGATATTTTTCAGAGAATAAGAAAGAAAATAAAATAATGTTGAAATTGTAATAGCATTTATTTAAAAAATTCCAAAATTTTTACTCTTAATTTTTCTTTTAGGTTTTTCTTAATTTTATTTTTGTGTTCGAAGTTTTTTTGTTGTTGTAATGAAAGCATATTTTAGGCATCAGTTTCACTTTTTTTTACATCCAGAGAATATTCCATTATAAAGAGATGAGTGATGGAGTAATGAAAAAGTCAGTCATGGCATGGATGTCACTCAAAGTGAGCAAATTTTGTGTGTCTATAACAAGAAAAATGTGTTTACTTAAAGAACTCCAACCGTAAATACATATATGTTAATTTTTCTGTGTAATAAAAATCATCCCATGGAAATTTAAACATATACACAAATTTTTCACAGTAATTACTACTAGTAAAATAATTATCAATGAATTTTTGTGGTAAAATAATTTGTAAAATATTTTCACAGAATGTCTATCTATACTTTATATATATATATATATATATATATATATATATATATATATATATATATATATATATATATATAAAATCATTAGAGTTAATGAAAGTTTTGATGTATATGATAAATCCTATTACATAATGATTTGACAATTCATTAAGAAAACTGCTAATTTTGATCAAATTGTCTACATGAAAAGTGTTCTTTAATATTTTGTTCAATCATCAAGAAATTTCTTAATATGATGCTTAATTACAAAATTCAAAATAAAGCAACCAGCATTAAAATGATATAATAATAGTTTTTATATCTGAAACAAAAAAAAAATTCTTTCTCTTTCATCAAGAAACAAAACCTATTGAAATCTTCAAACAAATTAAGCTTTATGAAGAGGAAAGTTTGATGAATATGTCAAAATGACATATCTGTTTGATATAAAAAATAAGAATTATTGAACCTTATCACCCATTAAACTGATGCTTTAGATTAAAGCTGCTTATTTGGAGATTCATTTTCTTAATTTTTAAGAGAGCAATTAAACATAGGTCTGACTTTTGAAACTACTGAGGTATCCAAATTCTGCTTTTTGAAATTGTCAATTACTTTTTAAGACAGAAATAGCTACCTCATTAAATAAGTATCATAATTTATCCTGACATATAATTACAAGCAACTTATTTGTATTAATGATAGGTACTTGAATTATAATTGTTTACAAATAATTATCATTATTTAAAAAGGTACAGATTTGATCTGCATGCCAAAGAAGTTTGAAATGTTGTATTCCTGTTTTGCTTGTTTGTAACATGATTGCACACAGTGACTTCATAGTAAGATAGCACACAACCAAATTGGAATAAGATGAATTGCACTTAGTTTTATGGGGTCAGTTCATATCACTTGAAAATTTGGTATCTAACCAGGCACCAGCAGTGTTGGGAGCGATATAAGATTGGTTTAATATGGAGTGCTAATTCGGAGAACATTCTTCCCACAGAGTGGTTAAAAAATTGCTTTGTTCTGTTGGCATTTCCATTGAGAGGCATCTTAGGTGCTGGGAAATTATCCAAACCCTTACTGCTAGGGAGCAGAAGCTGCCTGGAGGAAGGCACCTTGAAACTGAGCTGTTAATTTTTGGAGACAACAGAGGCCAGATGAGTGGTTTCTTGCAAAAATCTCCATATTTAACTTACCATTCAAGGTGTGGAGATATGACACAAGGTTAGTTTGGATTAATGTAGAGTGCTCAGCACAAAGCAAGTCTCCTAAGGAGTTGGTTCAAAAACTGATCAGTTCTACTGACATTCCCTCTTCAGGTACACCTCAGGCACAGGGCAATCAATCCAGCTCTTTCTACTTTTAGGTAAAGAGGCAGGTGCTGGGGAGGAAAGACCATTGAAACATGAGCAATCAATTTTCAGAGACCACACAGCATCCAATGTGTCTTTTCATAATTCCATACACAAATAAGTTTTCAGGGTTTCCTGGGTGACTGATTAAGAAGTGATAATCAACATATATGAATAAGTTATTTTTATATTCTGTTGAATTTTGAAGTTAAATGTCTTCTTTATCCTAGTCATGAACTAATTGTTGGTTTACTATTATTACAAGTGATTAAACATTTTTTGCTTCATTTTTCAAAGTTTTTATCAACTATTTCAAACAAAGGGTCACAAAGTTACTATTCGTTTGTCTTAAGATAAAATTCCTATAAATTGAAGAGCAAGCAAGCTGCCAATTAAGACACTACTTTACTAAAACTATTTTTACTATTGTTATATATTTTATCAGACATTATTTGAGAAGGCTATAAAAATATCTAATGTTTCCAAAAGGAATTATTCCTGATGAAAGTAGTACAATGCATACAAATTGAGTCAATAAAAATAATTAAATAATATATTTATCAAACAGTCAATGAAGAGTAATGTGATTGCTGTCTTTATTGAAATGATTGCAGCAAGTTTGTAATTTGAAGTTTTTGTGCTTGTTTCAAATTATTAATACTGAACCATTAAAATCTGTTAACTTATATTAACTAAAGTAAAGAGTTACTAGGAACATCTAGTTTTTTTTAATATTCAAATCCCAAGTGTGTTCTAACATTATATTCAGTTGCAGTATCATAATTGGTTGATTTTAACAGTATGTCAATGCATCTTGGGTTATTTTGTACTTAGTGGTTAGGGAATTGCATTCATTGTATGTTTATATGTACATTTTTTGTGTAGTTTTCATGAGTTTTTTTTTACATGGTCCAATCAAATACAAATAATATATATATATATATATATTATATATATATATATATATATATATATATATATATATATATATAAGACTCATAAATGGGACCAACAGGTACTACTACTCCAGTTAGAGTGGACCTGTATAGATAAAGGGGTATTCCACACTTCCCAGAACTGGAGTGTCATCATCAAATGCAGTTTAATGTGATATCAAGGACACACTTTTTTAGGGGGGGAATCTTACTCCTTTGCAGTGGATTCTATCAGTATATTCTAAGACCCATTGACAGGGTATATAATCTATCCTGAGTATGACTTTAAACCGCATCTGTTGGTGAGGCTGCAGCTCTTCAGAGTCTGGAGTCACTCCAAGTCCACTCTGATTCAGAATGGTAATACCAGCTACCTATAGGTCAAATCTAAAATTTTTAGCATTTGTAATAAAAATACTTGAACTCATAACTGTGTTCTAGCAGATGATCATTATTATCAAATAGGAATAATTACTTGAAAGTATATAATTGATAGCAAATGAATTGAATTAAGAATAGTTACTTGAAGTTATAATTATTTACAAATGATTATCATTAATTGATACCATATAATTGCTTGCAAAACAAACTGACTTTTAATAACCCAGCCAAAATTGACAGGTAAAACAGTATAAATATTAATCATTTGAAGCACAATACAAAAAAATAAGACCTTTAGCTACCAATATGGATAAGATAAATTAAATTTTTTTTTTGCTTCTGCATCCTCTCAAAATAGACAAAAGGTAGGGTTGTTCTTGTATACCTGCATTAAATCATACATAAGAATTAGAAGAAAAGAATAAAGAGATTTCCTTGTTATTAAGTTTGTAAGATCTGTAACATCACTGCATGAATCCTTATAGTATAATACAATGGAAATCATTTAGGATCACTTCCTTATTCAAATGCTGGAAGGAGGATAGATGATAGACTAACATTTAAAAAAATATTTCTTTGAATAGTGTCATCTATTGGCACTGCCTTTGCTATATTGAGCACCCCTGGTCAAAGTTATTGGTCTAAATTCCTTAAAAGACTATTTTGGAAAATTAACTGGTAAAATAGAAGTAAAAATATATGGAAAATATTCTAACCATCTTAAATTTGCTGATGACATAGTACTATGATTTGGTTTCTCTGTTTAATGGCACATCAACCTATGTGGGTTATTTAATGTCAAAGCTATCCTTATAGAAGAACATCAGTGGTAACATTTAACTCATAGCTGAGGGAGGGAAAGGAGGATTAAACCTTTCCAAAAAGGAATGCAATAACATGACTTATTCAAACTTGCTTACTACAATCTCATATTCCAGAACTTTAACCATTACACCATAGGAACCCCCTCCTTGACATATTGGGCACCCCTGGTCTTAGTTATTTACTGCATGTTTGGAAAACATATTTTGGTAAATAACTGGTAAAAATGGGAGTAGAAATATTTGGAAAATATTCTAACCATATCAGATTTGCTGATATTATAGTACTTATATCAAAATCACTAGTTTGGTTTCTTTATTTAATGGCATATTAATCTTTGTGGAATATTTCATGCCAAAGCCATCCTTATAGAAAAATATCAGTGGCACTATTTAACTCATAGAAAGGAGGACAAGGGGTGGTTGGTTGGTTTAATTTTATGGCATATCAACTCTTCTGAGTTGTTTAAAGCAAAATCCTGTTTATACATATGATTTGTAAGCAAATAGCATGAAAGTAACATTATTTTTAACTGAGCCAGAGGTCATTTGTTTGCACACAGTTAAATGCTTTCAAGTATTGCTATCTAACAATAACATTAATAGTTCTACTTGCACACAATTAAATGATTTCACATATAGTAAATGATTAAACAGTTCTATCTGAACCACAGGTGGGACTCTAACAGTTACTACCACCCTGTGTCAGAGAGGACTGGGAGTAATGATAATGAAGGTGAACTCCACATTCCCCAAAGCCCCAGAACAAGAGTCTTACCATCAGATGGTTTTGTGTCATATTCAAAAAATCCATTAGTGGTGGTGAGGGGGCCTTGCTCCTCAGCAGAGATACAGTCCCAGCTGACTGGACTGAGGCTAAAAAGGTTGATACATTTTCCAAGAGCATATGTCTGAAAGTGAATTGTGCAACTGTAGTTCCAAATCACTAACTTTCATTTCACATTCTGGTATACTAGCAACTATGCTATAGAGACTTCTCCCAGAAGGATCAGATGAGTTAGAAGTAAAATAATTTAAATAAGTAGAGTATCAAAATTAGTTTAAAAATGAACTAAAGTCATGTTCAATTGTAACATTACCTGACACATCAGCTTTTTACTCCATAAAAAATATGAATATGCAATGATTCATACTACTAATATCAAAATGAGTTAGAAGTAATGTAAATAATTTATTAATTTATTTGTTGTATTTCCTAGGGGGATCTCCATCCGTTACTATTTTCTTATATCAACCTTTAAAAAAACAAAACAAAAAAAAACAACATCTGAATCTTTACACAGAACACTCTTAATACCATATCTATGTACAGATCAAATTCTGTTGATTGATTCATCTGACAGTTCCCAAAAATGCCTTCTTGAATTATTTTTCTTACCATTTTTTTCTGAGATCATCCAATTTAATCTTAAAATTTTCGATACAATTGCTGTTTTTGATCTGATCAGGCAATTTGTTCAAAAATATATTACTCTATTAATAAAAATTTCCAAATGGCTAGAAGACTTAATTTTTGTATATATATACATATATATGTAGATGTATATGTATATATATATATATATATATATATATATATATATATATATATATATAGATGTGTGTGTGTATATATATATATATATATATATACATATATATAGATGTGTGTGTATATATATATATATATACATATATATAGATGTGTGTGTATATATATATATAACTGTGTATATATGTATATATATATATAGAGATGTATATATATATATATATATACATATATATATATATAGATGTATATATATATATATATACGTATATATATATATATATATATATATATAGATGTATCTATACATATATATATATATATAGATGTATCTATATATATATATATATATATATATTTAGATGTATCTATATATATATATGATGATGATGAGATATATATATATATATATATATATATATATATATATGTATATATATAGATTATATATATATATATATATAGATTATATATATATATATGCAAATATATATATATTATATATATATGTATATATATATATATATATATATGCAAATCTATATATATATATATATATATGCAAATCTATATATATATATATATATGTAATATATATATATATGCAAATCTCTCTCTCTCTCTCTATATATATATATATATATGTATATATATATATATGCAAATCTATATATATATATATATATGTATATATATACATATATACACATCTATATATATATATATATATATATATGTATATATATATATACGCATCTATATATATATATATATATATACATATATATATATATACATATATATATATAAACGCCTATATATATATATATATGCACACATCTATATATATATATATATATATATATATAAAAACACATCTATATATATATATATATATATATATATATATAAACACATCTATATATATATATATATATATATATAAACACATCTATATGTATAATATATATATATATATACACACATCTATATGTATATATATATATACACACATCTATATGTATATATATAGAGAGACACACATCGATATGTATATATATATCAGTCTATATATATATATATATATCTACACACGTCTCTCTATATATATATATACATATATACATACAAATCTATATTTATATATCTATATACACACATCTATCAATATATATATATACACGCAC